>JASKGM010007134.1:0-10327 GCA_034509205.1 Ceratonia siliqua | reverse complement strand
CCCTCAACTTAAAGCCCATTTAAGTTGTTCCGATAATTAAATAAAAAATAATGGGTAAATAATTTAGTACTCCTACCCCATGAACTCGGATTTATGGTGAACTAATTTTTCAAATAAACTCATTTAAAAATATTTAAAAAAATATTTTTATTAAATAAACTAATTTTTTAATGTAAAAAATTATCACGTGTAAGAATAATAATGAATCTAAGTTGACGAAAATATCACTCTTTTGTTTTGTTTAAAGAAACTTTGGGCTCACAGCATAGACTACATGCTTTGGAGTTAGACGTTAACAGACAGAAGCTGACCCAATAGCCCATTTCTTGGCGGTTACAGTTCAAAGTGAAAATGAAATATCATCCACGACCCAATTACAGACTTGAATTCATGCATAACAACTAGGGCAGGGCCCAATAAGTCTCTGCCATCGCTAGCCATCAAAACCAATGTTATTTGAACCAAGGAAGCATCTAGAAATAGGATTTAGGATTAGTATCTTATATTTCTTAATACTTTGAGTATATATTATGATATAAAACATTATGGTATATAAAAGTTTCATATTTAGTATTAGAGTAATAGTTAATAAAGAAATGATGCAATTAGTATGTTATAAAAATTAAGATGGTGAAATATTCTATACATTGAGACATTTTACACACTAGTTTACAAAACAAATATTTTGGATGCTATTTGATATTGAACATATTAAGATAAAGATGATAATAATGTACTGAATGACTTTCCACAATTATTTATTTTCTTTAAAATTCTCATAGTTAAAAGAGGAAATTACATCAACTTTCATTGCATTTCTCTTACATTACATTTATCTCTTATCTATTTTAGAAAACCTACACAAACATATTTTATACTTTAAAAATAAACTAGCTGAAACATATTTTAAAAAAGTGGTTAGAGGAGAATCACTCACTTTAAATACCCAAAATGTCCCCAAAAAATGTGAGAAATACAACTACATCATTTGGAAATTGTAATAAGAGAAATGTAAAAAAAAAATTGAACAAATTAGTTAAGCCTCTAATTATTAATAATTAAAATTGATATATTTAAAAAATTAAATTGAGGCTTAGTTATGTTTTTAGTCCTTATATTTTCACATTGTTTTCCAGTACGTCTATATAATTTTTTTTTCAAATGGGTTAGGTCCCTATATTTTCATGTCATTTCCAAATCAGTTCCTGCCATTATTAACCGTCTTAAAATCATTAAAAATTTGTTAACAAGATTAACAGATGTTGACGTGTCATTCAGGTTGCCATGTCATTAGTTATGTAGTTTTCAATCTAGTCCTTATACTTTGCTTGAAGAAAAAAAAAATTATAGAGAATTACTTAAAAATATAGGTGAAATTATAGGGATTAAAAGCATAATTAAACTTTTAATTAAATTCCTAAATAAAATAGATAATAAAGAAAAGATACCACTTGTTAGAAATTTTTTGGGTGCATTTAAGAAATTTTACTATAAATTATTCTCTCGTGACCATAATTTGACTTATCTTTTAATGAATTTTTTATCTTTATTAGCTATTGCGGTTAGTATATTGTAAGGAAGGTTTGTGTGTAGCTTTTTAAAACATAGGAGAGGTGAATGTAAATAACGTAAAGATAAAAAAGGTTAGTATAATATATCTCCTCTGTTTAAAATGGGACTGCATTTGAATTTAGTTGAGATGAACCTACGTAAAAAGGTTTAAACAAAGTTAGATAAATTTAAATGTAGTCACTATAATAATTATAAGAATTATGAGAGTTTTTGTTATGTAATTAACATTTTTCATATACTTGTTTTGTAAATTATGATTATAGATGAAAAAAAACCATGCATGGTATAGAAAGAGCGAGATAATGGTCCATGAGCCTGCTATGTTAACACTTCATGGCTTGTCTAATGTCCAAAAAATTTGCATCGTAAAATATTTTCTAGAATAAGTAACTTTGAATTGTTTTTTTTAATAATTCTAAATCAAGAAGAAAATTTTGGAGCTTAAAAAAATTAGAATAAAATACTTTCCCCTCTCATTTCCTAAAAAATGTTATAATTACACAATCATTCCATCTATTTTAGAAATATACACTTAACTTTACTCAACTAAAATATTCTATCAATATTATTTTTTTTTAAAAATTAACAAATTAAAATTTGTTGACAAAATTACCGTCCAAGACCAATCCCCTGTAAACTAGTCACACTCTTGATAATTCAACCTTTTCTTCTTCCTGAGGTTTTGCACCTAGGACTAATAAAGATCCAGAAGAATGGGTCTTTATTGAGTACAAGCTATAACTCACGCATTCGTGTACAAACCAGTGCAGACGAAGTGACATGAATATCTCCGGTAGCAAGTTTATTTCCATTAGCCGGCCGGTGGGAATGAGAAGCTTGCCACTGCCCTTGTTTCTAGCTTGGTAATGAGAGTGAGGATATTGGAATTGAAGGTTCCTACGAATCTTATTCTATTCTTATAGCCCCTAAAGTGGTAAGCCACTGCATGAGCACAGTCCCGCAACACATGCTCAGCGTCTTACAGCAAAGGCGAAATGAAATCTTTGATGACCCGGCCCGGGTAGTGAATAAACTTAGAAATAGATCTAGTAGTTCATTTCGTTCGAGAGAAGCTGTCCTGCTCGCTCGGAATGGAATCGAATGAATGTACGACGGATCATGCAACTCCCAACTTTTTATGGACTAGCCATCGCTAACTCTAGATAAAAGAATTAAGTGGGAATCGGGTTGTAACCGAAGCCTGTGATATGGATAGGTGTTTTCAGGATCAGCGGATAGGCGCCTTGATTGCTGGAACATTGGAATGTAGAGTCTCCATCCGAGAATTCTAGTCTGCCAGACAAAAACTTATACTGACAAGGAATGGGAAGGAACGTCTGTCAAATAATTGTTGGCCTTGAAAAAGATCAAACCAACGGTCGGCAACCAGCTAAACTCCCTCTTTATATTCTTAACAAGTATGATTTACAAACTAAGTCAAAGTGAGCTTAGGCAAAAAAACTTGCATCAATCCTGATTGTCGACCTTAGCAACAAGTAGCTTGCACGACTAGCATAGCACAAACGGAGACGAAGAGAGTTTTCCGCATCCGTCGATCCTTCTCAAAGATAGGAAAAAGTAAGATGAAAGGCCATTGGAGTCATCCTACAAAGGAGATAGGGATCACACTAGGTCTGTGTAAATTTCATAAGCTCTAAGTTGGATAGAAGGCTCGTTAAAGAACTTTCTATGCCATTGATATATGTAAGACTGATAAGCATGGTTACTGATATTCGTGAGGTTTATGGATTGCATGAGGTTAGTCCACGCTACCATTGCATGGCAATTAAGTTATTAGTGTTAAGTCCAGGTAAGAAACAAAAGAAAAGAAAAATGAGAGAGTAAAATATGTAATGATAAGGGTATTTTGTCATATTAAACAAAAAATAAGTTTTTGATTAGAAAATAATGGTCAATTTAAGTTTCAATTTTGAGTTTAATTGTAGTAAGTTTTTCATTTATTGGAGAGGGCCATGTATATTTTTATAATAAAAAAGAAGACTGTGTAATTAAAATATCTATTAAGAAAGAGGAAAATATTTTACTAAAAAAATTAATAATATTTTCACAAGTCAACATTTTTTTATTGAATAATTATCATAGTTGAAATAAAATTCGCCTGATTTCTTTAGTTGTACTAAATTGTGAATACTAACTTATTACCAAGGCGTGCTCATAGTGATTCAACATAGAAAGCTCGAATTCTGCACAATCAGGCTCTATATAATCTAGGGTATTTGTCTCATTGTCATAAAAGATGGCTGCCAGGGTTTTCTCGAGAGAATTGTTGTTAGGCCCTTGTTGTTACCAAGTGAGCCTTCAGGGGACCCTCCTAACGAAGCTACACTCGATCAATAAAATTCTCATGATTACAATTCTTGATAGGCCATATTTTGGGACAGGGGGATTGGTGTTTCCCCAAGTTATTTTGGATGGTTCGCTTGCTAAATAATTGAGTGGACCATGGCTGAATTCCCTAGTCATGTTTGGGATGTTCCCTAAGGTATTAGGCTCTTCTGAAGAAGCTAAACTAGTGGACATCGAAAGGGAATATGGAACTTATCGATCTTAGTTTGGATTTTTTCTTGGTGAGGTTTACGTCTTAAGAGGACTTTGAGTTTGTATTATTTGAAGGATTATGACTAGATTCTAATCACTATCTCATCATCAAATTCTGGAACCCTAGCTTGGTTCCCTCACAACATACAGTAGCATCAATGCTTGCATGGGTGCATGTACCTGAACTAATGCGCTCTACTTCAAGCAAAAAGTACTTAAGGTCATTCCTGCCACCATTGGTGAGCCAGTTAAGATTGAATAGAATTAGGAGACCAGGAGGCATCAAGAGAATATTTTGCACACCTTTGAATCGAAGTAGATTTATTAAAACCACTTGTCCCTAATGTTTGGGTGATGGGTAGATGGTCAAATATTGAATAAGAGGGAATGCCAGAGAATGTGATTTTTTGGGTGATGTATGGCCACATTGAGAAAATTTTTTCTACTCTTATAACTACATCAACTCACAAGTCTCACAAAAGTTTTTCTCTAATTACTCATCACGATTCACTCACTTTGCTTACCTCATGCACCCTAGTACTTGATGAGTAGTGAAAAATACTTTTGTGAGACTCGGTAAAAAGAATCATTGTAAGAGTAACTTAACTCCGTTGAGAAAGATTATGAGTTGAGGTTGCCAAATGTAGGAAGGAAGGAGAGGTTGGCTTGGGTATTAACAATAAGTCTCACATTGATATTATTATGCTGCCATTTCTTGTTAGTTGTGTCATTGAGGAAGGAGAAAATATTTTCATTAAGTGGGATCATAGCCAGCAATAAAAATGAATCCTTAAGCATAAGGGAACTTTGCCACCTATGACATCAAAGTTTAGATGAATTCATAAATCTTTCATAGCCCTTCAAACTTGTTGGCTTGGTATTGCAGCAATTGTCCTGTGGTAGAGGTTCAAGTCGAAACGTGGTGCTTTAAGCTAATACAATTAAGTAAAAAAAGTTGCACCCTAACTATTAGCTATAACTTTTGGTCTAGTGGTAAGAGCAGTGGTAAGAGCTCAATCAAACAATTGGTGTAAGAGCCAAGATCGTGTGCTCGATTCCTAGAAAGACTAATTACTGAGGGGAGATTGTTGGCTAAAGTGTGGCAGCAATTGTCTCGTGACAAAGGTCCAGGTGTGGGTCAAGTCATAGTCGAAACGTGGCACTTGGGGTGGTACAGTTAAGTAGAAAAAGTTACGCCCTAATTAACATCTATAACTTTTGGCCTAGTGGGAAGCACTTGATCCAAAGAGTTGTGTCCTGCACTTTCATTCTGTTTTCAAATCATGTCAGAATTTAATGAAACTTTCGTGTCTAGAAAACTAGCATATTCTTGATATGTTCATGTAATTTCTTTTAAAACGTCTAGTCTTAAAATAAATATTTGAATTAAAAAAATAGATTGTACACATATCTCACATTAAGTGTGCAGCATATCATAGGGGCTCAAGATTCATACCAAACTTGCTCAAGATTCATACCAAGCTTACTCAAGGCCATTAGCCATACCAATTTCTTTTCCTGATGAACGAAACCTTGATTCCAAGAGTGTTTTTGTGAAGATATCCAATAGTTGTTCATCAATGTTCACAAACCCCACTTGCACATCACCTATTAAGATACGGTTTCAAATAAAGTGATGCTTGATTTCTATGTTCTTAGTTTGTGAATCTTGCACTAGATTTTTTGTTAGGTGGATAGCACAGGTGTTTTTGCAATATACTAGAATTTCTTTGTAAAATAAGGAGAAGTCCTCAAGTTATTGCTTCATCCACAAAAGCTATGCTAAACAACTTCTTACTGCCATGTATTTAGCTTTTGCAGTATATACAAAACTTTGCTTTTTGCTGTGCCATAACACTAATGCACTCCCAAGGAATTGGCACAATTCACTAGTGTTTTTTTTGTCCACTTTGTCTCCTGTAAAGTTTGCATCAAAATATCCTACTTGATCAAAGAAGTCAGTTCTAGGATACCATAGTCCAAAACCTTGTGTACTAATCAAATATTTAAGTATTCTTTTTACAACCATTAAATGTGAGTCTTTGGGCTTAGCTTGAAACTTAACACATTTACACACACAATACATTATGTTTAGTCTACTAGCAGTTAAATATAATAATGAGCTGATCATACATCTATACCTTTTCTCATCAACACTATTACCATTCTCATCTTTATCAAGGTTTATTGCCAGACTGATCGGTGTAGCCATGGGTCTTGCCTTATCCAATCTAAATCTCTTGATAATCTCCTTGGTGTACTTCTCTTGATTGATGAAAATCCTACCTTTAGTTTGTTTTACTTGAAGTCCGAAGAAAAAGTTCATCTCTCCCATAATACTCATCTCAAATCCCCTCTTCATAAGCTTAGAGAACTATTCATAAAAGAAATCATCAGTACTTCCAAAAATAATGTCATTAATATAAATTTGAACAAGTAAGTAATCATGCTCATGATTCTTTGTAAATAATGTGATATCTACTTTTCCTTTAGCAAAGCCATTTTCAAGTGAAAAATTGTTTAGTTGTTCATACCAAGCTCTAGGAGATTGTTTTAAACCATAAAGTGCTTTTGATAGGTTAAAAACATAATCTAGATGCGCTAATACTCTTCAAAGAGAGGGATTGTTTAACATTCACTTCTTCATTAATAAAGCCATTCAAGAATGCACTTTTTACATCCATTTGATATAATTTAAATCCCTTAAATGATGCATATGCAAGAAGCATGCAAATTATTTCTACGCTAGCTACAGGTGCATATGGTGCATATGTTTCATCAAAACATGTACCTTCCTTTTGAGTGAAACCTTGGGTTATAAGCCTACCCTTGTTTCTAATAATGTTACCCTGCTCATCTAGCTTGTTGCGAAATACCTATTTGGTTCCAATTACAGTGTGATTGCTAGGTCTTGGTACAAGGTGTCAAACCTTATTTCTTTGGAATTAATTAAGCTCTTCTTGCATAGCTAGAATCCATCCTTCATCCTTGAGTGCATCTTCAGTTCCTTTGGGCTTTATTTGGGATAGGAGTGCAAGATTGCTTTCATGTCTATAGGATGACCTTGTTCTCATGCCTTCAGAGGAACCATTAAGGATGAATCCCATGGATAGTTTGTAGCATGCTTCCATTCTCTAGGTGTTTTAAAGTTGTGTGTTCTTGGTTCTTCCATGTTAGAGTTCCTATTCTTCCTTTTCTTCTTGATCCTCTATTTCTTGTTCACTGTTGCCTATTTCTATATTTGTAGGATCATTTGCTTTATAGTTTGTGCTGTTGTCTAACAGACCTCTATTAACTTCAACTAACATAGTTTTTCTCAAAGAGGGGTTACATTCATAAAAAACCACATGCATGGACTCTTCTACAACTAGTTTTCTTTCATTATATACTCTATATGCTTTACTAGTAGAGTACCTAAGAAATATGCCTTCATCAGACCTAGCATCAAATTTACCAATATGATCTTTCCCATTATTACACTCAAATGCATGAAAATAAACAACATTGGGTTTTTTATTTTTCCAAAGCTCATATGAAGTTTTTCTAAGGATTGGCCTTATCAAACATCTATTTAAAATATAACATGCTATATTATTACCTTAGCCCAAAAGTATTTAGGAAGTGAATTTTCACAAAGTGTAGTCCTTGCCATATCTAGTACAACCTCATTTTGTTGTGGGGTTCTAGGACTTGAAATTATGTGAAATTCCATTTACATTATAGAAGTTTTTGAAATCTTTATTTTGAAATCCCTTCCAGGATCACTTTGAACTTTTGAAATGTAGTAACTTGTTTGTTTTGGATTTTCTTGCAAAGAATTTCAAAGGGCTTGAAAGCATCTTCCTTATGAAACATGAATAGTACCCAAGTATATGTAGAATAATCACCAATGATAACAAGACCATACTTCTTTCCACCAAAGCTAAGAGTTTGTGTAGGGCCAAAAGATCTATATGCTATAATTCAATTGCCTTTGAAGTTGAAACAATAATTTTGGGTTTAAAAGAACTTCTTTGTTTTCCAAGTTGACAAGCATCACAAATACGATCTTTTTCAAAAGCTAATTTAGGTAGCCCAACCACAAGGTCTAACTTTGAAAGTTTAGAAATTAGATGCATGCTAGTATGCCTAAATCACTTATGCTATAGCCAATAATTATCATGCATGAATAAAAAAAAAATCTAGTTCCTTTGAGGGCAAGTCCTCAAGCTCAAGGATATACACATTCTCATGTCTTTGGCCTATAAGCATGACCTTGTTACTATTGATGTCGTACATAAAGCTGGA
Organism: Ceratonia siliqua; assembly: GCA_034509205.1. Lineage (NCBI taxonomy): Eukaryota > Viridiplantae > Streptophyta > Magnoliopsida > Fabales > Fabaceae > Ceratonia > Ceratonia siliqua. Next base: position 1,909 of record JASKGM010007134.1, on the reverse strand, counting down.
AAATAGGTCAATTGGGCAGGCAAAATTGGGCCTGGCTGAATTTATTTGAGCTGGCATATTGCTGGCCTAGCCAAACCCTGTGCTAGTAGCTTTAACCACAATTCTAATAAATAATATTCAATACCACAATTAATTCGAGAAAATATGCTACAAACCTCGTATGTTGCTCCAAGCTTTAGTAAGGATTGCAAATTTTAGGCAGCCAAACTCTGGCAAGTTTTTCCCGAGTGTGGTGGCTACCTCACTAGCCCAATCCATGAAGCATGCTCCAAAACTTGACTCATGACCCATTTTACTTAACCTTAACCTAGCTCTAATTCTTGACTTTCCCTGTTCAACTACCCTAGCTATCCCCTCCACATTTCCTCACTTTCTCTCCATTTTCATAAAGCCAACAGCCATGACAATAATCGTCCCCTCCATCCCACTCTATGCTTCGCTTGACCTAATCCCTCATTTTCAAGATGCGCCTTCACGCCCTCTCCTTGATGCCGTACAACACCCATGCCTCACACTCCTCATTATTGTCCCATTCATGCCAAAGACGTACTGAGTTCTATTATGCCTATAAAAAGAAGGTGTGTTGAAGAGAAGAGGAAGAGGCTTTTTGAGAAATCTGGAAGAGCGTTGGTGCTGTTGTTCACTCTATAGTCAAAGGCTTAAGTGAAAGAAAGAAGCAAACGATGTTTGTGACACTTCAGGGACCCTTTTTGTTCATTTTTTATTTATGTTCATTTTTCTGTTGTTATTGGTGTCGAGCTATGATGGTGGATTCTTTAGGATCCATAAAACCACATAAATCCACAGGCGATCTTAGTTTCAGATAACTTTTGGTGAAGTCCATTGAGTTAAATCTAATTTTATTTTGATAAAAAATGTGACGAGTATGTTTAATATGCTATATTTTGTTGATTTTAATATGGTTTTATTTTGATTCCCAAACTTGGTCTTGGGTATGATTAATCTGTTTGCTTTGTTGATCTTAATCTGGCTTTATTTTGGCTCAAAATATGACACTGGATTAAGTTTCAAACCTGTCTTGCTTTGTTGATTTAAACCTAATTTTGTTTTTGGATCAAAGCATAATACCAGTAAGGCATTTTGAGCTTGTTTATTAAAACTATGTTTCTCTTTTATCCAAATATGATCTTATTTATTTTCATACCACATTTGGCTATATTATCATTGAACTCGATTATTAAGAATGTAACTTCCTTTTTGCATTTTACATTTGCTCTTATGCACTGTATTCAAGTTCTCTTACCTTTGATCCTTTTCAAAATGTGGTTATGCTTTGGTGTTTAAAATATGGTTATATTTTAAAATACTTTAGAATCATATTTTATTGTCTCATTCTGTTATGAAAATAAAAAGTTGTTTATAAAATTTTAGGTTATGCTTCTCATGGTCATCTGGAGACAATGAATGCCCTTTGCCTTTGAGCTCATTTGCTTTCCCAAACCTCTTGCTTGCTTTGTATAATTTTTGAGTGCACATATGTTTTTTGATTTAGTGTTTGTTTTATTTGGAGTTATCTTTTCTGTCTTATCTATTTTCCATCATGCCTGGTTTGCATTTTTCGTATGATATTTAATTTCTATTTTGTTCTCCCTTCTCCTATGGTAAGGCATAAGCCTCCCCTATCTATTTTGGTATTTTTTTACTTTATTTTATTCTAATTATACTTCTTTAATTTGTTGCCATTTTTCTGGTTTGTGGATATTTGTTTAAACTCTTGCCAACGCAAATAAGTTGTCCAATGCACCTCAATAACAAAATGTAAAAAAAGAAATTTAAATTCAAACGTTTCAAAGGCCCATTTTATCAAAGTGTCTTAGAGATCAATTTCTCATGGATGAAAAAGTGTTCCAAAGGCACTAGACAAAATAAGAAAATGGACTTTTGATTG
>JASKGM010007133.1:0-10327 GCA_034509205.1 Ceratonia siliqua | reverse complement strand
TCTTATCAAATCCAAATACTATATGCCTTAGGGTTGAGATCATATATCCGCCTTAGGTAAATCATCAAAACTATATCGAATTACGTGGACCTTGATCCCCATTGGAGTACGTAGGCCTTACACAGTAAGTCAGGTTCGGTTTTTTATCTTTCATCCTGTTTCTTCTCACAATCGTAAAAATGGGTAATCGATATAATTAAAATATAATAAAATTAAAGTACAAACAATTAAGGGTAATCGTCCTTAGAGATGGACGCTGTGGGGTGCCTAACACCTTCCTCACACGTAATTCGACTCCCGAAGCTTTCCTCTGGTTCCGAAGGCCTTTTTTTTTGGTTTTTTAGAGGATTCCAATTATCCTTTTAATTAATTGGTGGCGACTCCATTTTTATAAGATCTCTGTGTTTCGGTTATCAGTCAAACTGTGGACGAGGACGGAAGGAAGACTGAATGGGGGAAAATTGGGGGGAGGGGGGGGGGAAGGAGGGAAAGTAAAAAATGAGGAAGAATAAAATATTCATATATTTGCTGAGTCAGTAACTGAGTCAGTAAATATATTAGTTAAATATTTTAGGTGTAGGAAGGTGTAAACCCTATTGGTGTACGAATAGCATTCCTCAATCTAAACAAAATAAAAAATTTCATATAATTTTTTAATAAAAAATAATAGAAACTATTTTTATGAAAATATTTTTTTAAGGAAACTTTTCTATAGAGATTTTTTTTTTAATTTTTTTTTCCAACAAAATAAACAAAACCTAAAGTCATTAAAGTAGAGAAATGCTTATCTTATAAAATATATCACTCCCAGGTTTCACAATCTTACTGTGACATGTTGGGAAAAGTTGAAGTTTGGTCTAACATGATAGGTGTACTAATGTAATGTAGGGCACTTAGTCATAGAAGAAGGTTAGGACTTAAGATATATAAGTTAACTATAGTAGTTTTATTTTTCTTTTATTTATTTTTTATTTTTAGTCTAGTATTTATTAATTTATTTAATTGTCCTTATTAGGTAAAATCTCATTTTATTTAATTCAAGGATTAAGAATTCATTTTTATTTAAACTAAGGTTATAAGTCCTTTTTAATTTAAACTAGAATATCATAACCTATAAAAACTTGCTAAGGATGTCAATTAATTTTTTTCTATCAATAATAAGCTACAGTATTCTATTTCAGAGAGGGTTTCTGTGTGTTTCTGATTTGGGAGGGTTCTCAACGTTTATTGGAGTCTCAATTTTGCTTCTGTCTGCACCATAATGTGAAGTGGGATTGAGTGAATTTGTGAGACAAAAAAGTTGAGTTAACATTACTCTTAAAATAAACTAAGCCTTGGGTGTACTCTCCTTAAAGTTTTATAAAATACAATTAAATTAAAACAACTCAAAGAATTGAATTGCAAACTCTGCGGTTCCAAAAAATAAATCCAATTATTATATGAATAGATACACTATCATAGCTTTGCATTTCCAGTGGACTAAATTGACATGATTAAACATACAAGAGGGCTAGATTGCTACAATCAGAATTTCAAGAAGTTAACTACTAAAATTTGTTCATATAATGTGATTAACTCAGTCAAGATAAACTTTGACATCAATCCCATTATCAATTAGTGATTGAACCACAGCTCTAATTTTCCCTTCAAATTTGTCCCTGTCCCTTGGAGTATAAGATGCAGTGTAAACATCAGCTTCTCTTGCCCTTTCTGCTAAAATCTGACCGATGGCCAAGCACGCTGGTATGTCTGAACGAGACCTAAGGGCAGCTTTTATGTCCTTGGAGTTGGTACCAGCTACTGCAACCTGCTTGCTTGTGACCCTATGAGTGAGTGAAGCTGATACGAAGCGTTTTGAGATAAACACATCAAGTGTAAAAGGTTCCATATATGCCACTGTTCTCTGTTTGAATGAGACATGCTTAGTTGGATTCTTTGACCTCTTCTCTTTCTTGTAAGTGTAAGGACGGCTATTGTCATCATCAAGGAAATCCTCTACCCCAAAAAAGCTTCTTGGTGCCATATGAACCTGTATGAAACACAAGCTCTTAAAAATGGGTATCGTCTGTAAACTAAAACATAATATCATCAAGCATAAATAATCAAAAAGACAGCTCCCAAGAATATCCGGACACATTAATACTAAACAAGATTTATTTTTCAAAATGTGAAAGTATTCTTATGTATTAATTTTGAGTATCTTGGGAGCTATTGATTTCACGTATCATTTTTATTTGCAATTTTAGATCTGAAAGGCCAAATCAGTTTAATGGTACGTGAATGATCACGGAATGCATGAAACAAGTACTTAGCCAGGCACGTGATAAGTCGGCAAATGATGCCCAATTATACAAGTGATTTGAGGCACAAATAAATTACTTAACTAAAAGTAACTCTTCTCTTGGAGTGTAAGGATATGAATTCTGACTAGGTGACTGATTGCCATATATGAAATATGAATTGTACAAACTAGTGAGAGATGGAATGGATATCTTCTTCCACCAGATTGCACACTCCCAGTTGACATAAGAATGTAAAACCTACCCCCCCCCCCCTCTTTTTCCCTCTTTCATAAAAAGAGATGAACAAGATAAAAAGATGTAATTTTAATGAAACTAGTAACCATCCTAAATCAAAAACGAAATTCTAACAAACGGTAAAACATCATAGCTGTAACGATTTTATATCTGTAGTTATTTCTGTACTCACTGCCAGCTTCCAGATGCTACAAGAACATAAAATTAAGCTTACAATAGCCAAAAATCTCCTTAGTGAAGAGCAAAGCTACTAATACTATCAAAGGGAAACAGGAAATCACGACTGCCCATGCAGGCTGCTGATTGGAGTCAGCCATCCAACGGCCTGCTCAGGTAGTAGTCTTTTAATGTTTTCCTTTTGGTTGTGTGAGTAGCATTACTCCTTGATGATATACAAGGATGAGAGTGCAAACTAGTTCTATGAATAGTTATGGAAAGGCAAGAAATAAAAGTTTTAGAAGCGATACTGTTGGAACCTATCTAATTGGGGAGGAAGATCCTAAGAGGCAGGTGGTTACTAAGGGGAAGGCAGTTATGCAAGGAGAAGGCTTCAAATTCAGAGGGAGGATGGCAGGGGAAATATACTGGGAAGTTAGGAATTGGATGAGGGAGACCTTGGCTTCTCGAGTTGCCAGAATTGAGTATTCAGCCACTCGGAGTGCTGAATAATTCTGTGTTATCTTAGTTATTATGTATTTTTTGAGTGTTCCTCCTGTGTTCTAATGTGCCTATAAGTTACTGTAATTGTCGTTGAGCAGTGGTATTGATTGAGAGATTTCATCCCTCTCAAGATGGCAACCACTATGAAAGATTATGACACTCCGGCAAGAGGGAACAGTGGCCAAATACAAGCAACAGTTTGAGGCTCTCTCTTGGCTCCGCACGATGCCTCTGAGGATTTGCTCAAGGGATTTTTCAGAAATGGATTGCAAGAGGAGATTAGGGCTGAGGTCTGATTAGGTCAACCCATGACCCTAAAGCACCTATGGACCTGGCCCAGAGAATTGAAGACAGAAATGAAGTGCTGAACCGGGCCAAGGAGAGGAGAAAGGACGGGTTGGGCCATTTGGACTAAGGAACCTAGTCCACATTGGCTTCAAATTACTCTGGGCGGTTTAGAATGGAGTATCTGTTTAATGGGGTCAAGCCGAAACTTCTTCGCAACAAAATTCCTTGCGCGATGGAAATCGCAATGGCTCAACGACGAGAAGGAACGAAAAGGGTCCAGATGATGCCAATGATGGTGATCACTCAGTCCTGGGAGCAACAAACAAGTTATTATAAGGGAGAAGGGGGACCTAGCAGTGGAGATGCAAACTTCTGGCGAATCTTGGATGCCGAAGCAGCTCACCGACTGGAGCAAGGTCTTTACTTGTGCTGTGAGGAGAAATATGCTCCAGGACACCACTGTAGAAACCCCCATTTGAACATCCTCATAGCAAAAGAAGAAGACGAGTGTGGCCAAGTGATTTATCAATCCCATCTTGGGCAAAAGGATCTAGTCGACATGACCATCCTTGCAATCAATTTGTGGCCGTCCGTGTAAAAAAATATGGTCACAAATAAAAAAAAAAAGCATTTTCAAAAAATAAATCTAGGAATGCGTGTAAAATTGTGGCCATCCGTGCAAAAACAAACAGCCATGATTTGACAGAACCAGTCACGACTCGACATGACCGGATCCCGGTCCCTATCTTGGGGACAAGGTGCATGTTGACTGAGGGGTAATGTTGGAACCTATCTAATTGGGGAGGAAGTTACTAAGGGGTAGGTGGTTGCTAAGGGGCAGGTGGTTATGCAAGGAGAAGGCTTTAAATTCAGAGGGAGGAGGGCAGGGGAAATATACAGGGAAATCAGGAATTGGACGAGGGAAACCCTGGCTTCTCGAATTGCCAGAATTAGGAGTATTCAGCCACTCAAAGTGCTGAGTAATTCTGTGTTAACTTAGTTATTATGTATTTCTTGAGTGTTCCTTCTCTGTGTTCTAATGTGTCTGTAAGTTACTGTAATTGTTGTTAAACAGTAGTATGTGTGTTATGGTGTTGTAGTCCTGTGACACTTGGAATATTTATAACATAATATATCAGAGTTTCCATCTATTTCTGTTTTGGTTTGGTGGTTTCTAACATATACCAACTAACAAGCAACAAGTTTCAGAATGTGCACTGTGTAAGATCTTCACAGACAAGATCATTACTCAAATCTTGCAAAACAAAGGCTTCCAAGTGGAACATAAATAGCAAGTCAATCCATTTGATAATGAATACAGCAAATAGAAGATGGGCCACTACAAAAACACCCAACTTATTCTGCATTGAAGTCATTTTCTTGTGTTCTAAATAACTATATGGTAAAAACTACAATGATTTTCTGTTTATCCTTTTGGCTCAACGGCATAATTCATGGAACTCATTATAAGGCTATTCAAATCCATCAAACAGAAAATTTTTACAAGAGCTTCTAGCCACTAAATTATAATATGTCCAGAATTAGAACTTTGATCTTCCTCAACGTCTCTCTTTCTTTTTTTTTCTTTTTCTTTTTTTGCATAGAATCCCAACATCTCATTTTTAATGACAGTTATACAAATATAGAAAAAGCTGTAGGGTGCAATGACTAGTCGTTGTATCGTCCACAGAAATACACATAAATGACTAAATGAGGGACAATCATCAAAAATTCAAATAGGCCACAGTAAGTACTAAAATTACCATATATGGACATGTCATGTGCTAACTAAAAACCTATACAACATCCTTTCTAAGCTTTGAGATATCATACTTGCTTTAATGCTCAGCATCTAATTCCATAGTTTACCTGTGGAATGACCATATATGGACGTGTCATGTGCCAACTAGAAACCTATGTAACATCCTTTCTAAGCTTTGAGATATCATACTTGCTTTAATGCTTAGCATCTAATTCCATAGTTTATCTGTGGAATGAATATTTTCTTTTAGAAGCACTAACACCCATTACACCATAAATTCTAATGAACGGAAACAATGACGTCATAACCATTTGCCTTCAACACTTTATATTTGAACCATCATATTCCACTATGTGCTGCACAAAATGAATGGCTGAACATCTTTATTCAGATAAATTCTAAGAAGAAGATAAATAATAAAAACAAAAACAGTAAAAGAATTAAACTAAAAAAAAAAAAACTATTTGACCTTTAAGAACAAGAGTTGGAGAAATTACCTTTCCATAGTGGACATAACTTGAGGGCACATAAATCCAAGGCTTAACTCTGTTCCTTTCATAAGCATAGATACTTTTGCTCCAAACCTTGCCAAATGCTTGCTTCAACATGTTTCTCAGACACCCAATAACCCCTTCTAATTAGCAAACGCCTAATTCAGCTGTGTAGTCTATGACTACAGAAACAAATTGCTCCCTATAAAAAAAGAGAAATCATAATTGCTTTGTCTTTATAAGATATCATAGAAGATTTGAGGAAAGCTGTGAAACTATATTCCTAAAACCTGGTAAAACAAAATGTGCTAAGGTGTCAATATTGTCCACACTCCTTTTAACTCACACCTACTATAACACAGGGCTTGCACATTTTACCACCATAAGGGCAGAGCTACCATATTGAACTGTGGTAGTTGTCCACAATATAAATACATCATAATACTTCCAGATGTTGGTGGCGGGCATCTTAACACCAGAGAACCCAATGGTTTCTCCTTTTACCAAACTTTTTTTAGAAGGACAAAACTTAGGTAAAGTACCTCAGGAGCAAGAGCTTGAGGAGGAGATTCATATATCAGTGTAATAATGATAGAAGCCAATCATTTGAAAAAAAAAAAAAAAAATCAGCTACCTTAACAGAAGATACTGTTCCTATGAACCAGTTATTATTGTAGATGAATCCTCAGTTTCAATCTTTCAAATTTTCAAAAGGCATATTGATCTCACTGCCTAAACACAAGATGTTGTTCCCATTAGGAGTAAAAGTTACAGCTAGTTACAGATTCAACAGCCACTCTACTCTTCACTTCCTTGTTACATTTTCTACTTACCCATGAGTTCCCATTCTCACTCAGAAAACCATATTACCCACCAAACAAAGGAGTTGCCCCGAAAACACCCCAAAACAACATATCATGAGACACAATTTTAAAATACATTTTTCATGAATATATCTAATAATTAATAATTTACAAATAAAATCACTTTTTGGTCCTGAATTAATAAATTAATTTATCCTTAATCTTTAAATTTTTATTAGTGTGCGAGTTAGTCATAAATATATAAAACTCATAGTAAGTTAGTCATGTTATCAACTTTGACGTCAAAACATAAAAAAATAAGGAGAACTAACATATAACGAGTTTTAAATATCTAAGAGGACAATAGGGTGTTCGCGGTGCGTTTGGTTCGGTTTGGGGGAAATACAGTTTGGTTCAGTTCGGTTTATCGGTTTGGGGGAAATACAGTTTGGTTCAGTTCAGTTTATCGGTTTGGTAGGCATTATTTTTAACATTTCCTAGAAAAATATGCAGTGGATTTGAACCATTGCTAATGCACTATAAGATTGAGAAAACATTTACTTTTAATATAAAACCCAAACAGCACATAAATCCCCATCAGAATTGAATATTCCAAAAGGAAAAAATCTCAATCACCACTATCTCTATCTCTCAAGAAAGCCAGAAATTATAGATGCGATACTTGAAATTCATGCTTCAATCAGTTCATAACAAACAAAGGCACAATACCCCTAAATTAGAACTCCAAAATTGAAAGGAAAAGGAAAGACTTTCCTGACCTGACAGGGCTGCAAATCAACGGCTGTAAGCAGAGAAGGTGGCAGGCGTTGTGGGTTTTCGACGGCGACACTGGCAGGTTAGTCGACAGCGCGCCGGTGACTCCTCGATGGTGGCTGGAACCGTCGCAGAGCGTCTTGTTTCCAAACCGAAAGAACAGTTTGGGTTGCAGCGGGAAGAAAAGGGGCGAGTTAGGATTGAAGGATATCTTGGTTGGGCGTGAAGGATCAGAAGAGGAGGGTAATATCGAAAGTTGCAAGTACTTTTTCTAAAAAAGGACTTTGCTACAATTTTCGTATCAATAATAAGGAGTTTTTATTTTTAAAATTTTTATTTTTTATTTTTTTATTTTTTTTATAATTTTTTATTTTAAGAAATAAGTTAAAAAAATTTAAAAAAAATTTAAAAAATATACATAACACATTAATCAAAAAATAAAAAAAAATCTTTTGATTCCTTTTTTATGTTTTTAAATTTTTTTAAATTTTTTAACTTATTTCTTAAAATAAAAATTATAAAAAAAATTAATAATTTATAATTTATAATTTTAAAAATTAAAAAAAGTGGCTGGCTACGTTATATTGGTAGAGTAGGCTCACTTTGTTATTGGCCAGTTCTACGATATTCTTGAATATTTCATATGAAATATTAGGAGTTTGTTTTTTTATTTTTAATAGTTAGAGTAATTTTTTTTTTGGTGATTAAATTTAATTTGTTTATTTTTTTTATTTTTTAAAATTTTTATTTTAAAGATAATTTAAAAGAATTATAAAAAATTAAAATTAAAAATAATTTTATATAAAAAATATTTAAAAGTAAATCAAAAAATAAAGTAAAAACAAAAAATAAATAAAAAATAAATATTTTCATTTAATTTTTTAATTTTTAAAATTTTTAAATTATTTCTTAAAATAAAAAAAGACTTAAAAATTAAATTTAAAAAAATAAAAAAACTACTATTACGAGCAACTTAGAAAAAGTTTTTTTAAAGAATTTAAAAAAATATATTTATTATGTTACTTTAGTAATAGTTAGAGTAATTTTTTTTATACTTTTTATTTTTAAAAAAATTTTAAAAGTAAAAGTATAAAAAATATTATTTTTTTATTTTTTAATATTATTTCTTAAAATAAAATAAAATAAAAATGAATAAATAATTATTTTGAGAGTAATCATAAAATAGCATAACAAACGTTTAAAAAAAATATTCAGTTCAGTTCGATTTAAATTGAACTTTGAACTCCCAAACTGTAAGCCCAATTGAATCAGTGAAATCATTAAACAACGATTTAGTTTAATTTGATCATTAGTTTAAATCAGTTTGGGCGATTCAGCATTTGAACCGTTGAATACCTCTAGAGGATACTATCTCGTTTTTTAATATCTATATCTATACATTAAATTAGTGTATTCTAAGTAAAAAATTAAAGCCATCATATTTTTTTTCAGAATTATTAGAATTTCAAGGCTGAAATTGAACAGGTGTCACTGTTACTTTTCTTCAAGCAATTTGCTTTTTCAACTACCTATTATTTAATAAAACTAGCCAATAAAAAAACTGAAGATTATCTCAAAATAAAAAATCAAAGTGTTTGACTTCCCAAGCTCATGTATAGAAGCACAATAAATCTCTGAGAAGTACAATAAAGGAGTTAAAAATGGTCATGAAGTAATGCAAACAACTTGAAGATGAAAAAATAGAGTTAAGAATTGAATTTAAAAATTTAGTAAATGAAAATCGCTCTAATTTGTCATCTAAAAGAAGAAGTTGATAGATGTAAAAATCAAGTTGTTAAAAATTTATATGATAAAACAGATATTTTAAAGAGAAAAAATGAGGGATTAAAAAATGATTTAGCAAAGTTTATTAAAGGTAGATATACATTGGATGCTATGTTAGGAAGTCAAAAGGGATATTTTGATAAAAATGGAATTGGGTTCTTTGAGAATAAAAATGTAAAAGAATATAAAAACATTAAGAAAATGATAAATTCTTCTACTGTAAAATGTAATTTTTGCTGTAAATTTGGGCATACCACTCATGCTTGTTTGCTGAAAAGAAATAAGAGCATTTCTAAGCTTGTGTGGATACTAAAGCTAGCAAAATAGGCCCAGCCCGATGGGCTAACTCAAAAAATTTCAAAAAATAATAAGGTTGGGCTTCCAAATTAGCAGCCCGAAAAAATTCGGGCTGGATCAAGCCAAGGCTACTATTTTTTTAAAAAAGAAAAACAACTTATTTTACCCTCCAAAACGACGCCGTTTTGGAAGGTTAATAACCTAAAATCCTTAAATGTCCAAATTTGAAATCCCACTAAGCCATTCTCCCATTCCTAGCTTCCTACTGGTCTGCGATTGCTACTGCTGCTGCTGTGATTCCTACATTCTAGTTTCGGCTTCACGCCCCCATGATCTCGTCGTTGCCTGAGTGCTCCAGCCGTCACCAGACTCGCCACCGTCAAACACTCCTCAACCCCCATACTCGTACAGTCGTACTCACTGGTGTGCCACGTAACTTACCACGTAAGTTCGTTTATCCTCCATCTCTGGTCTTTTGCTCGAGCAGTAGTTGGGTGAAGCTGTGAAGTCTGATTTGCTTTAGCTTCTGTTGCTACATTTCTGGGTTTTTGTATGCTATGGTTTACATTTTTTTCCAGCTAGTTTGTTGTTGTTTATGTGGATTTTCCTGCTGGTTTGTTATTGTTTCTATGGATTTTTTCCTTCAATAACTAGGAATTAAGGATTGATTTTGTATGAAATGTGTTTTGGTAAGTGATAGGGCTTTACTGTTGGATGCTTAATATATTATATACATATGGGAAGATGAGGATTCAGCACTTTTTGTCCCCTCTATATGTTACCGAAAGGAAGGTCTAACTAGCTATCATGATTCATAACTTATACATATTCATTAGAATAATAAGATCCCCATGCCTTATATATATGGCTTTGCAAGTTTCAGAAACTATTTAAAAAGAAAACTATGATGAATAATGTATTAATTAGTAG
>JASKGM010007131.1:0-10330 GCA_034509205.1 Ceratonia siliqua | reverse complement strand
GCAGTTGGAATAATTCTAAGAAAATTAATATATATATCATTTTCTGGGACCCACAAGGGAGAAGAGGATTGAGTATGAGTGTCGTGAGTAGGTTAATATATATACTTGAATTGGATTGAATAAAATACTTAATAAATTAAATGTATGATGGATCCAAATTCCCACAAATCCCAAATAAAAAAGGAAAATATATATAGGGGCTCTTCCACTAAATTTGGTCAACCCAAATAAAAACATCTTCACACTAGTTAAAAATATGTTTAGAACGATTTTTATTTTATTATTTTATAAAATATTTTTTAAGAATAATTATAAAAAAATAATTTTATAGAAAAAAAATAAAAAATTTGTTTAGGTAAAAATATTTTTCATCAATTGTTTTTGGTATTTTTTAGAAAATAAAGGACAAAAATAAGTCAAAATACAAAAAAGTTATTTTTTATTTTTTTTAATCATTATTTTCGGAAACAGTTTTTAAAAAATAACTGGTGAAAATACTTACCCAAACGTGACTTTTAATGAATAATCCGAGCCATTGATTTCTGATCTAACAGTCATTAAGTACTCATCTCACCTCTCATGATAAATCAACCCTTTCATAAGATACATATCATATATATATATATATATATATGTAATTTTTTTTTCTCTTTTCTCTAATTACAAGCATGAATTATTATATGAAGCTTTTAAGAATATGAAATTTTCATGATAAATATTTGGCATGAAATTTCCTTTTAATTTTATTTCTCTATAAATACTTGCACTTAGACTTTATTAACGAAATTTGTATTTTCTTTACATAATTATATGATTAGAATATATTACTTTACTCTTAAACTTATACCCTTAGATGGAGGTTTCCCATCTCACTGAGTTTATGACTCACCACTCTCTTATTTTTTCCTATAATTTTGATTTACAAGTATTCATGGAAGGCAAATGGAGCAACAGTCAAGGTTTTGGATAGTTGAATTAGATTGTGCATGATCATGTATTGATAAAAAGTCTTATATATTGTTTTGTATTGTGTCACTGTTTATGTATATGTACATATGAAAGTTTGTAAGATGTCATGTTATTAGTGGTTTCTTATGCCGGTTGCATACTCAAAATTGGAGCATGACAAAAATTCAATTTATAGTATTAGGAGACACTTAATATATATTACTATCTTACATTTTATGATATGTTGCATATACATTATTGTAGGAGATATTATAATATTTAAAATTTTCATATTTCATGTAACAATTGAGAATCATTAAAAAAAGATATAATTAACATTTTATAAAAGTTATTAAAATTAAAAATAATTTAATGTGAGATTTTATAATTTTTTAGATCACTTAATCATATAAATTTACATATTAGATTAAAAATCATTTTAATCTAAATTTAAGCTGTTAAATATTTATAAATAATTATATTATAATTTCAAATATTCTTATTAAAAAAATTAGATTATTTATACATTATTTTTAGTACACATTTTTTATATTTATTTTTAATTATTAATATACTATAAAATAATAATAATAATAATAATAATAAATGATATATAATAATAAAATAATAAATGAGAAATTAGGTATAAAAAAATGTAAAAAAATAATATACAAATAACACTACTATAAAAAAAAAGAAGAAGAACTCAATTACGTCCCATGGATTCTCCAACAGACCAGGAGGATAAAGTATTCATTTTGTTAAAAAAAAAAAAAGCGTAATAAATTCAAATCAGGTAGTTAAATTTAGATATAAATTTTTTTTTAAATATATGACAACATTAAAACTTAGGCTTGAAGTCGCATATACTTGTGTGTAATTATGATTCATAAATGCAGAAATTAAAAATTGTTCACATTGCACAAGTCTAAATGATACTCCCTCTGTTTTAAATTATTTATTATTTTAAAAGCTTTATTTTATTTTAAATTATCTGTTGTTTTACATTACCAATAAAGTATTAATTATTATTTTTTTAACGTTATTCCTATTTATTGTTATTTTTAATAGAGTAGTAATAAGATTTTAAATTAACTTTAATAAAAGTAATTTAGTCAAGTATAATTATTTTTTATTAGAATTGAGGTTATTTAATAATTATTTTAATTTTTGTGTCATTACCTTAAACGATAAATAATTTAAAAAAAAAGCTTGATAGAGTATACTGTACATAAAGTCATCAATAATTGGCTTAGAAAGTGGCAGGCTTGATAGACTTAAAAATAACTTAGTATACTTTTCAGAAAAAAAACCCCAGCCTTTTCACTGGATCTTTTCCTACTATAAGACATATATTACTTTTCAAAAAAAAAAAATTAAATTTAAGCCATCTAAATATTTTTAAATGGCTCAGATTTTGAGAAAAGGAAGAAAAAGACCCACCTAAAAAGGCTGGGATCCTTATCCATACTTTTCTAAGTTATAAAAACGAAGTCTATAGGCTTAGAAAGTGGCAGGGTTGCTATCTTTTACGTTCATGATTTCTATATTCTCTTTTTTACAAGTTACATAATTAATTAATCAGACTGGAACAGGCCAATTTCTTTGTATTTTTACAAGTGGAATTAAAAGTTTTCGACCAAATCGAATTGGAATGTTTTTATCTTCAATTTATTGCACTGAAACTCGAAAAGGAAAGAAAGATAAATACATATAATGTTTCTGATCAAAATCGTGTAAATTAATAATAAAAAAAATATAATATGATTCGATGCATATTGTGCATTATTTTTAAAAAAATTAAGATTCATACACATGTTTGAGCCCTTCATAAAATTATAGATAGCAGAATCTTATCTTCAAAACCTATGGTGGGAGAGGTTTGAAGGATGACTCTGGACTTTTCCAAGTAATAAAGTCTATAGGCTTTTAGAAAGTGACAGCATCGCTATCTTTTATGTCCCCTGTAAGATATCCGCTAAAACGTGTACTGAAAGAGTGACAAATTTTCAACATATTTTATATGTAATTATTTAGATTATTATAATATAATATGCGAATATTAAATATCAAGTATTCTATTAACTCATTGATATTAGACCAATATTGAATATGTGAAGGCTAAATTAAAATTCCTCTCAAATTATTTCAAATATTTAATTTTAATATCTGAATCTTAACTACTATCTACTAACAATATTTAATTTTAAAATTAAATTGACTAGTCTAATTTTAATATTCGCCCAAAATCTTCCATTGCAGATAGTGGACATTATGTTAGTGGGATGTTTTTCTATTGGTGCTAGCTGGCGTGCTTTGCAAATTGCAGAGTGAAAACAAGATGCTTGTATAATTATTTTTTCTGCTCTGACTCTACTGCAAAACTCCAATTTCATCAAATGGCACACCACTTCACGTTTCTAAACTACTTCCTACCTTTTCTTCTTCCTTCGTTTTGAATGAGCGACTTGGCTTCTGCAACTCAGGCAAACTTTTGACGTAGCCCCATGTATCTCAAAGGTTACTACCAAGTCTTCTAAGCTACAATGATCTTCCTTACCATCTAAAATTTTGCCTTCTTGTACTTTGGCCTTTTTCCTGTTACTCGATTAGCTGCCTGAAACTCATTAAGTTGTGGATAGCAGAAGGCTTCGTAAAGGAGAAAGAGAATGAAGATCAAACACTTGAGGAAGTAGTTGAAGAATACTTGGATGAGCTAATCCGTAGGAGCTTGGTAAAAGTGTCGGAGGTGTATAATTATGGCAACATTCGTAGATGTCGGGTCTATGATTTGATGCACGACTTTATTCTCAAAAAGTGTGAAGAGCTGAGGATTTAAGTTTCACTCATGGACTCGATGCCTATCAATCCACACAAATAGTAGTAATGCTACACTACAAAGTGTTATAAATTATGGTTGAGTTCGATTTTGTTTTATTTTTAACTTACAAGAGCTACCAAAGCCTATGGCAGAATCATTATTGTCCAGTTTCAAGTTGTTGTTAAAATTAGACTTAGAAGATGCACCTCTTGATTGTTTTCCTGAAGCAATTAGATATTTATTGCATTTGAAATATTTAAATCTAAGGAATACAAGATTAAGACAGTTCCGAAATCCATTGGAAAGCTTCAGAACCTAGAGACTCTGGACCTAAAACGTACTTTAGTTTGTGAGTTGTCAGAAGAGATTAACAAGCTTGTCTGCGTTTTCTTATTGCAACTTCTACCCAATATGCATACTATGACCATTTGGAAGATGTTCACGGAGTGAAAATAAAGGAAGGGATTAGGCGTTGAAGGGCTCTGCAGAAGCTATCACATATCGAGGCTACTGATGGGGATGACATTATCAATGAAATGAAGGATCTGAAGCAGATGAGAAGGTTAACCATTGTAAAGCTAAGAAGACACCAAGGAAAACTATTATGTGAAGCAATAGAGAGCATGAGCCATCTTTCTTCATTGTGTATTGCAGTAGTAGAAGAGCAGGAAGTTCTTGATTTGCAATCTTTAAATGATCCTCCTCGATACCTGCAACGCCTATACTTGGAAGGCCGCTTAGAGAGATTGCCAGAGTGGATTTCGAGTCTTAAAATGCTAGTCAAGCTATGCTTGAGTTGGTCAGGACTAAAAGAAGATCCACTGTCTGTGCTTAAAAACTTACCAGAATTGTTGGAACTGTTGTTTTTTAAATCATACGAAGGTGAAGAGCTGCATTTCAGAAATGGATGGTTTAAAAAACTAAAGACTTTTGATTGCGATGCATGCTACACTTGAGGAATTTAAAAGTAGATAAAGGAGCACTACCTTTGGTTGAAAGTGTGCTATTGTCGCAATGCCCACAATTGGTAGAGGTGCTCACTGATATTCAGAATTTGGAAGGTCTCAAACGTTTTTGCCTTGTGGAAATGCCTAGTCAATTTATAAATAATTTGAAGCTAAAGGAAGGAAAAAGCTACGATAAAATTAAGAACATACCTTGGTGGTTCCTATTAATGGCAAACCATTCTATTTTCAGAAACTTTGATTCCTTGAAGGAAGACATTGGAAGTGAAGTACTGGCACGCCCTATATACTATTTTTCTTTTGAATTAGTGATTGTTATATGTTTGCCTTTCTTGGGGCCAACGTTATTCTACTCATGAGTCATATTTAATATTTAATATGAGCTATGGTTGGATCAATATGGGAGTTTTCTTATATACTATTTAACATCTGTACTTAGTATTATATTTTTCTTATGAGCTAGACTAGTTTATTCAGTATTCATTTTATTTTTTTTTTAAATTATAGATCTGAATTTTACTCATATTACCCAGAAATATTTATGGAAACTGTAGTATGTCTTGAGGTTTTAGAAAAAAAAAATTTCATGACACCCATATGAATAGTAGGCCATGACTCCTGGGCTAATAAATGTTGATGAATTTTGTTTGCTAAATTTTAGATTATACTTATTAATATCAATATGCTTCAGCATCATATTATGGGAGTTTGTAATATTTAATGTTCGTATGGTTGGATCAATATTATTATGCAATATGGAATTTTTTTAACATTTTATATTTAAAATTATTAAGAGTTTATATTTTACATACTATTAGCAAACAACAGAGCAAGTGCCAACTGTTACTATGTCACCAACTAATATCTAGCCACTGATGAGTCAGAGTTAACGACCATCGCTAGGGTCATGGCATAATTCTTTTATTCTATCCTGCTGTCATATATTTTTATCGTTGCATATCATCATGTAATTATTAGTGTTTATAGTGTTGATATTTAGAGCCATTGTTTAGGCCTTCTCTTTGCCTTCTTGTACATATATATTACCTTGATCAATAAGAACAGATATACAATTCCAGAATCACTTGTTTACATGGTATTAGAGTGGGTCTTTCATAGGGAAATCCTCTCCTTTTAAAATCACCATGGCTGAAGATTCCACTTCCACCATGGCTAACTCTCAAATGCAGAACTATGATTCTGCTTCACCCTATTATATGATATCCTCGGATAACCCAAGGAATGTTGTTGCTTCGTCCCTCTCATTGGTGCATATTATCCAACATGGCGTAGAGACATGATAAATGCTCTTAGAGCCAAGAACAAGATGGACTTAGTCGATGACAGTCTACCTCGACCCAAGGACTCAGATCCAAATCTCCAAACTTGGATCAAGCGTAATTTGATGGTCGTTTCATGGATCTTCCATTCCTTGTAACAAGACATGCATGACAATGTTATCCTCTATGAAGAGGCTTAAGAAATATGGAAGGACTTAGAAGAATATCTTTTACAAGGAAACGCTCCAAGAATCCATGAAATCAAGCGAGAGGTATCATTGACTCATCAAGGAGAAATGACAGTAGTAGCTTACTATACAAAGCTGAAAGGGCTGTGGGACGAGTTGGGAACTTACTCCAAAGTAACTCAATGCGCTTGTGGGCTGCAAAAGAGATAACAAAAGAACGGGAAAGAGAGAAATTGCCTCAATTTCTATTGGGATTGAATGAGGTATATATAGTGATTATATCACAAATCATGAGCATAGATCCCCTTCCCAGTCTATCAAAGGCGTATGCCTTAGTCACAAGGGAGGAAAAGCAATTACAACTCACTAAAACTCAAGCACCAACCTTGGAAACAACAGCCTTCTCTGTCAAGAACATGAAGATATATGAAAGCAACACCAATGATCGAGGAAATTCTAGAAGTGGCAATCGTCCTTGCTGTGATTACTGCAATAAACTCAGGCATGTCAAAGAAAAATGCTTTGAGCTAGTTGGATATCCATCATATTAGAATAAAAGGTGGAGAATGCAGAAGGGTAACATAGAAGCCAAGCACACCAATCCTCTGCATATCGAGCTTCTACTTTATAAGAAGAATCTGCTCAGCCTGCACCACCTTCCACAAGGTCGCCAATCACAGGATTGACACAAGCCTAGTATAAGCAACTCATGACATTGCTCAATGACAGGCAGAACATTACAGCTAATTTCATTGGTAAGATAAGCCATTCATCTCATAACTTCCAAAATTAGATTATAAACAGTGGTGCTTCAGACCATATGTTATCTTCTTCCTCCATGTTTATAAATGAAAAACCCATTCAATGTGCTTCACCCGTATATTTTCTTGATGGAACCAATCTACCCATCAAGTCATATGGCAGTGTTTCCTTGTCACAAAACATCACCCTTGCATTTCAATTCACTTGTAAGTAACTTACTAACAAAGGCTCTACATTATGTGGTCCTTTTCTTTTTTGATTTTTGTGTTCTTTGCAGGACCTTAACATGACGAGGATGATCAGAATAGGTGAAATGAGGGATGGATTACCTTACTTCAAGGGACTTCAAGTCCACACTGCAATGCTTGGCACCACTTCGAGTCCTCTTCTATGGCACCAGCGTCTGGGCCACGTGTCTTTTGATCAGCCTTCTCTCATTTCTTCTTTGCCAAAATTATCATATCAGAAAATTAATAAATGTTGTGATGTTTGCCATAGTGCAAAACAAACTCGAAATGCATTTCCTTTAGGCATGAATAAATCTTTGTTTCCTTTGGATGTTGTCCATATTGACACCAGGGGACCATACAAATCACCTTTTCAAAGGTGCTCACTATTTTCTAACTGTTTTCGATGACCATAGCCGAAGCACTTTTGAAATCTCTTAAAACAAAAGTTAGATGCATGCTCTCATTTTATCAATTTTCATACTATAGTTCGAACACAGTTTAACAAGGAAATCAAGTAAGTTAGAAGTCATAATGCACTGGAATTTACATCAAGATCCTCATCAAATTTCTTTCAAAAATAGGGCATTATAATTTATACACTAAACCTCCAGCACCTACACACCATAGCAGAATGGTGTCGTTGAAAGGAAAGACCACCACTTATTAGAGGTTGCCCGTGCCTTGCACTTTCAAGCAGGTTTTCCCATTAGCTTCTGGGGTGAATGTGTCCTTACCGCTGCTTACTTAATCAATCATATGCCTTCTTCCAAGTTAGATGGGAAGACTCTTTTTGAATGCCTATTTGGTAAGTCCTTTGTTTACTCCCATCTACGCATATTTGGCTACCTCTATTATGCATACGATACTACCACACCCAAAGTGGATACGAAGTCTTTGACTTACAAACCTGAACCATTTCTACCATAGGAAATACTGTGATTCATGAAGACATCTTTCCCTTCTTGCTCTCAAAGACCAAGCACTCACAAAACATCAAACTTGTCCTCCCTCTTCCTATGCAAGATGAGGCTCAAATCTTATAACCCTTCACCCTCAACTTCTTCACAATGAAACATTCTTCCATCTGACCATTTACCTATCCAAGAACAACCTCATGATCGTCCTTGCAGGCAACGTCAACCACCCAAGCACTTGCAGGACTACGAATATCACCTTCTTGGAGCAGTATCATCCATCCTATTGATACATCAATATTTATCTTATTATTTTGTTATAATTTTTATTTTTTATTTATTTTGTTTTAAAAATAGATTACTTTGAATTGTGTTTTGTGTATTTGTAAAAAGTGTTTAAGAAGAGTTTGAAATCTTATTTCTAAACAAAATAATAATAAAAAAATTTTCTCAATTTCTTTTTTTTCATCAGAATTGTTGCTTTCTTTTTTTATCAAAACTCTTCCATCAATTTTCTTTCTTTATTAGGACTTCCCTTTTTCTTTCCTATAAATATCCTACTATCTCCATAATTCAAAAACTACTCACAGATCACTACCATATCCAGTCATTGCGTTATCATTGCCGGCCACTATAGCTATTGTTCACACCATTGTTGTTGCAGCAGGGGAAGAACTTTCATCTTGTATTTTTATTTGTACTTTTACAATATGTTTAGGATTTTTATAATTAAATTTATTGGGTTAAATTTAATTATGAAAGGATAAACATATTATGAGTTTTTAGTTTAGCTACCACGAATGTACTAAATATTTTTATATTTTATTTATGTAAATTTAGATTATTTCTTTGTAATGATCATCTAAATAATTTCTTATTTCCATAAATTTTGAGTAGTATGATAACAAAAAAAAAAAAATATATATATATATATATATTTTTTGGACAGAGAAGTTATGCAAAGGTGAAACTATGTGTTGCAATTGTAAATTAACGATTGAAGTTAGTAACAATTTCTTTCTTGATATTGTGAATATTCCTTAGAGACCTTTAGATATTTTAGCAAGAAAAGCACGAAGTCTTCTAGGAATTTTATATTCTTTTTTTACAATATACGTGGCACTTCCTGGGCTGATTTTGATAGCTTTTAACAAAAATATCTAAGACTTAGCCCATTTTCCAGCAACCTCACGTGATCTCTTTCTAGAAATTTCAATAGCTAGGTGTCATGATCTTGAGACAATGTATCAGCGTGTTTTCTGCAGAACTCTAGGATACTTTGGATAGTTCCCTTTTTGCCTTATTTCTTTTCCAGTTCTCTCTGTTCTCTTCTTCCTTGAAGCTCGACCAAATTCCTCTCTAATAGCAGCGTTTATACATTTTCCCCAGAACTACTAGCCATTCTACTAGATTTCTAATTTGGACGTGAGGTGTGGGGTGAGAAAGTTGCTGTCTTCAAGAAAATTTTTGGTAGTGTTGGGGATTTCTAGTGTAATACTCTTTCTACGACCCACTACTGATTTCTCAAATATTGACTTCCTAAGGTAAAATTCGAAATCTAATATTTGGTTTTAGATATCTAATAGAAAAAATAAATACGAGCAATACTTTTGGTGCTTGGTATTAGCTTTAAATACCAAATGAAATATGTAAATAGTACATGGGTAAATTAGATGGTGGTTATGATATTAGATAACTTGAGTATTGATTAGGATGATTTTAATGTGTTGATGAAATGACTTAGAGATGTCGTTAACTCTGGTTCTTGGTTCAAATAAGTTTTTGTAGTATTGACCACAAATTCTTGGTTATAATGTTAGAATTGAGGAGTTCTTCAAAGAACTCTCCCTAGGGTGTTGGCTTCAAATGAAATTCCAAGGGTGAAGGACAAATCATGATTTTTGCTTGGTGTGGCTAGAGTCTTCAAGAATAGTGGTAATGGTTTCTAAGGTTCGAAGTATAACAAGGTGAGTGGAAATTCTCTGCCTTTGGTTACAAGAATTTTTCATATATATATATATATATATATATATATATATTGCTTATTTTTTCTATGTGAATCAATCCAAATTGTTCTTTAATGATGTTGTCTTGATTTCTAAATTTAGAGTGTATTGTTATTTTACTATTTCAATTATAAAGAAGCGCATGGAAACTGGTTTGGTTTTGTATAATCAAGAAATTGTTACAAGGTCTCAATATTTATAGCCTGTTTGTTTGAG
>JASKGM010007130.1:0-10330 GCA_034509205.1 Ceratonia siliqua | reverse complement strand
TGAAAAAAATATATAAGATAAAAAATACTTAATTATTTTTAAAAAATAAAAAAATTTTGAAAAAAAAACATAAAAAAATAGGATGGGGGTGTAGCTTAAACTTCTCCCTATATAAAATATAAGGGATGTAAGATCCCAAACAGCTCCCACAATTCTTATATTTAGTACTATGACAATTAAAAATATATCAAACAAATTATGTAAATAGTATTTTATGAAAAATTAATAAAGTAAAAAATTCAAGCATGTGAGTATGATATTTAAAAGATATGAAATGTTACTCAAAATAATTATTTTATAATATCTTAAATGATATCAAATATTTTAAGAATGTGTTTGATACATTATCATCTTGACTTTATTATATTATATAATGAGAGGCACTCAAAATGCCTACGTTTGTATAAACTTATTTAAGATACTTGGTGTATATATCATTTTGAGTAATATCTTATACTATTAAAGTGGAATACAAAGTTACTTGGTAGTACCATTTCATGAGTTTACTAACTTTTTATAAAATGTCAATATTTTTTTTTTTTGATAATTTTAGTTGTTTAGATTTTATGATATTTCATAGTGATATTATACTACAATATATTAAGATATCAGTGCCATTCACATAAAGCATCTAAACGTTTTTTGACAACCAAAATATCATGAGAAAGATGACAATACAGTGAAGGGGTCGAAAGTAAATAGTGGCAAAAAGGTTAATTGTTGTTTGTTATGGTGGGGTTGAAATTAAAATCTTTGTTTGTAGGATTGCCTTTCATGGTGAGAGTGATGATGAGAAATTCTGGCAGCATGGCACGCGGAGGCTCTCCCCCATAGCCTTTTTGAAGCAGCAAAGAGAATAAATATGATGGTCTCCACTGCACGCTCTATCCCTCTTTCTTTCTCTCTCTCACAAACCCAAGATTTTTGCACACATTTCTGAACGAAAGAACAACCAGAATTTTCGGTAATTGTCACTTCCTCCATCATCATCTTTTATCCTTTTCCTTCCCCCCTAATTTATATATTACACTGCACCACCATTTCCTATGTGACAAATTGCTGCATTTCCATTATTACACTTCATCATCATTCACGCCATCTTTGTGCTATTCCATGCCATCACATGCCTAACCCATTTGTCAAATACCCATTGGATGACACATCAAGAAGCTCCATTATAAACTTAGGTGTACTAATTTTTAGTAGATTAAGCTAATTGGGAGCAGTCATGTGCATATATTAATTAATTTTTTAATGATTCCCACTTTGATTTAATCTACTAAGACTTAGTACACGAAGTGTATGTAAAAATGTGTCTGTGGCTTTAAGGAAATCTTGAACTCCACTTTTCTGTAGAAATGGCAAAACTAGTTACTTACGTATGTGTAAAGAATATTATGATGGTGTTATTAGTATACATAGGCAATAATTTCATATATGGGCATATAAGCACAGGATCAAATCAATCTCATAAATCGCACAGAGGCTACTTCTTTGTATTCCACTTTACGAAAACCCAAGAAGATATTGCACTTTTCAAGTCTTGAGCACACCCACTTTGCAAGATTTCGCAGCTGTTCCATTCCCAAGCCAAATCATTGTCGCCTTTGATTTCCCTTCCATCTTCTCCTTCTTATATTCTCCTCCCATTCTCTTCTCTAGTCAAGCACTTTGCCAGCTATCTCTTCCTCTCTCTTTAACCCTCTCTTTCTCTCTCACTTTCACTTTCAATAGCTTAGAAACTTGACTTGTCAAGGGAAGATGGGTGACATAGCTTTCTCCAATGGGATTAGTAATGGCAATGGAGGCAATGGCAAAAGCCATTCCCTGAATGGTTACAGGAAAAGCTGTTGGTATGAAGAAGAGATTGAGGAGAACTTAAGATGGTGCTTTGCTCTCAATAGGTACATACCTATATCTAGTTTCTTCTTCTTATGTAAAACCAAATGGGCATTAACTGAGAAAATAATATAAGGCCACATACTGTCCAATCCAATTCATATGAAGTTTTGCATGTTTGTTACTTTTTGAAACTTTTTCCTTTGTCTCATAGGGTTCTTCCTCTATGAGTGGTGAGTCTTTTGGTCGTTCATATTTGTTTATTATTATTTCTTTTTTTGTTGATTTTAGAAGATTCATATGGAAAGAATAATAGAAACCACACTCAAGAAGGTAAAAGAAGAAGGAGCTTTTGATGGGGTTTGAGAGAGACAAAAATAAAGTACTAGTTGTTTGCGGCTAATGTCTAGTATTCTTGGCTGTATATCAGACATTTTGGCCATTTTAGCTTCTTATGCTAAGGAAAAAAGTAATGTTATCCTAAAAGTAAAAAGCTCTTTTTGCCTGTGGCCATGAAAAAGGCAGACAACACATACTAAGAAATGAAAATAAGGCTTACCTTTTCCGTTACAATATAGTTTAGCATTATCATCTGCTTGATAAATATTCTAAAATAACTAATATCTTTTGTGGGGCTGCAGTATATTGCATACAGGAGCTAGCCAGTACCAAGACATTGCACTTTTGGACACTAAGCCCTTCGGAAAGGTTCACACATACAATGGAACTTGACCTATTTAATGATAAAATAAAATAAAATAAAATAAACTAGTCTCTTATCTCCTATAATCTCAACATTCCTGTGCCCTCCTACAGGCGTTAGTGATTGATGGAAAGCTTCAGAGTGCAGAAACCGATGAATTTATCTACCATGAGTGTCTTGTTCATCCATCCCTTCTTCACCATCCCAAGTACTTCCTCTTCTCTTTAATGACCTAATAACTTAAAGGATTTAGATAGCATTTGAATTTTTTTTCACTATATTTTCTATTCCATTTTTTAGTCCAAAGAATGTTTTTATTATGGGAGGAGGAGAAGGGTCCACTGCAAGGGAATTACTCAGGCATAAGACCATAGACAAAGTTGTCATGTGTGATATAGATGAGGTAAAATCTCCTTTGTACAAAGTTATCTCTTTATTATAATTTCTGTTCTTTCTGTCCATCTTTCATTGTAACTCAAACTTCAGTTTTCTTTCATTGTCTTCTTTCCTTTCTTGGCAAATTTGTCTAAACCTGCTTTTACAAAGAGCTTGTTCCGTTTATTTGTTAACTGGTTAAAATCCATGTATTCATGCTTGCTGGAGCAGGAGGTGGTGGAATTCTGCAAATCATACTTAGTTGTAAACAGGGAGGCGTTCCGTGATCCAAGACTCGAGATCATCATCAATGATGCCAGGTCTGACAATCAATTTTATCCCATGCTTGTGGGGTTGTTCATAATTACAATTGACTATCATTATGAATGGTGCAATTTATGTCTAATATAACAGTATTTGGTATGTCGCAGGGCTGAGCTAGAAGCCAGAGAAGAGAGCTATGATGTGATAGTTGGTGACTTGGCAGATCCAATAGAAGGAGGGCCTTGTTATAAACTTTACACCAAGTCCTTCTATGAGTTCACTGTCAAGCCTAGACTGAAGCAGGGTGGCATATTTGTGACACAGGTATGTGCGGGAAAAACATGCCTCCCTTCACTTCAGAGAGTAAAGTGCAAGGTGGATCACTATTGATAAAAAATTTAAACTGTTAAGATTTTTATACAGTATGAGCAACCTGATAACTACCTATAAATTTGTAAAACTCACCTTCTTTGATTTTCTCATTCTATTTGTAATTTACTCTCTAAAGTGTAAGGTGCATATTTTTAGAGCGGGGATCTGGTGTCTGTGTATGAAGAACCTGTGTCAATAAACATCAAATGCTTGAAAAAGGAAACAGAATTAAAAAAACCTCTGTATTATTCTTATGCAGGCAGGGCCAGCTGGAATATTCAGCCATACTGAAGTTTTCTCATGTATCTACAACACCTTGAGGCAAGTTTTCAAGTGTAAGTAATCTTCTAAGGCTGAGAATATACTTCTATCTTCTTCTAAACCTTTGTTCCTGCATTATATGATACCTTATAGGCATCCAGTATAATCAAATTAACCTTCTCTCTTTCACTTGCAGATGTTGTGCCTTATTCAGCTCATATCCCTTCCTATGCTGATATTTGGGGATGGGTCATGGTAATATAACCCACAATTAAGTTTTTCATCTTCTCATTTGTATAAAGTATATCATACTATTTACATAGAAAAATACCCAAAAGAACAATAATGAAGTTCTTCAACTTTTGGAAAGATCTTTACAATAAACATAATCTCTAGACAACTTCAGGATTCAAGACCATAGTCTAGGGTACTTCAGTACTTAGCTGATTCATGTTTATGCAGTCAATTTTACCAACCACTGAGAAATTCTTTTGACTCTACCAGGCTTCAGATTCTCCAATAGACCTGAGTGATGAAGAACTAGACCTCAGAATGAAACAGAGGATAAAGGGGGAAAACAGATATCTTGATGGGAAAACATTTTCATCAGCCTCCACTTTGAGCAAAGCTGTACGCAACTCGTAAGTGAAAATGCTATATATCTTGTATCAATGACCATTTTAACTCGAAAGTTTAAATTATCTGGTGAAGATTCATAAATAATTTTATATCAATATCTAACACGTGCCCTCATGCCAAAACTCTTTGATCTTTGAAGTAGGGAGGTGGCTCCAATTCCATGTCAATGATCCGTTCAACCCAAAACTTTAAACTATTAGATGAATGTTCATGAATAATTTTATATTAATCTCAAACATCTTGGAACCTATGCTCTTGTAATTGTTCCCCTCCAATGTTAAATTCTTGGCTGACTTTGAATGACTATTGGCAGGCTAGATAATGAGACTCATGTATACACAGAGGGAGCTGCAAGGTTCATATATGGGCATGGCAAGCAAAACCAAGCTTGACAAGAAGAACAAAAAGAAGAAACGCAAAGCCAAAGAAAGAAACACAGAATGCTAATGAAAAAGGCCTTCAAGATTTCCTCTTATATATCATATGTATTCCTTGTTCTTTTCTTTTTTCTTTTTTGGTGTGTAGTTAACCTGAAAAGGCATAATATATTAATGCATCACAAGCAAGGTCTTATTTTGTTTCTATGAATATGCTCACAGTATCTATCTACCAATATTCTAAATATGATCAAAACCTAAGTTAACTACTTAAGGAAAAAGCCCTATGATGTGCTACTACAACTCTTCACTTTTCCCTCTTGCCATGTGAAAAGTGTCTTTCCAGTGGTGATATTGCAGCTACTACTGATACAAAAATATTACTTACACAACTAAAAGCTTTCATAATTTTCACAAAGTAGTTATATTTTAATTCAACTGAGGCTATCTAAATTTTTTTTAGGTGAAGTTAGTTCAACTCAGACACATTTCAGTTGTTAGAATTATTTGAAAATATAATTGTGTCAGTAATTTTATGGAGAGTTTAATGTCTTCTGAGGTTTTTTATCGTATCTTAAAAAAAATTTCTTTATAATCCATTGTTGAATTATATATTAAAATTTTAAAATAAAAGTCTTAAATTATATTAAAACATGAAAATGCTCAACCTCGAGAGGTCAAGTTTTTAATACTCCTAAATATTAGGCCTTATTTAATGTACAGTATAAGATTAAATATAATTGTATAAACTAATAGAATTTAGGCTTATACAATGTTGAGTACATTCAAAGAATTATATAACCTTATATATGCCAAGGAAATGTGATAAGCTTTGATAAGGAATATTTTATAAAATTTCATATAAAATTAAAAAAATAATATTTTTATCCTCATTTAATGACAATGTTATAATATTATATCACTTCATCATTTTTCTCACTATTATTATTACATATGTCATTGTTACTGTTCTGTTTATTAATACTAACATTGTTATCATTATTATTATCATTATTTCTTATTACTGTCACTATTATTATTATTGTCACGTATTATCATTAAAGAGTAAAGTTATTTAAATAAAATTTATTCATAAATTGCATAAAACAAATTATTGGAATAATTACATAATTGGTGAATGAAATTTGTATAAAGGTGTAACCTACACACTGGACAGTTGTAGACAAGATGAAAAGGCAGACAATGCAACCTCAAAACCAGGTTGCTTGTTCTGTTTCCCAAGTATGAGGCAGCCTCGGGCATTACAGGTCTGTGGTAAAGTAATGTCACGCTTCAGTTTGTGGCTTATCATGATTCTTTTGATCTTTCCAAGAAAGTTGGTGTATAATCTCTGGGGGGAAGAAAAGTACTACTTTACAATATAGAATGAAAATGGGTGGAGATAAGCCCTTGAGTCAGAAGTATTAAATATAAATTTGGGAATGTTGAGGAACAAATGGTGTTGTCTTGAATTAGAACAATTGAGTTTTCTTTCCCTTCTCTCTCCAGCACCATCTCTGTTAGGGTTTCGTTGTTGCTAGAAATTTTCCCCAACAAAGTTGAGAATATACATATCTAGTTATATGTCAAGGGACAAGAGAATTCATAAAGAATTCTGTGTGGTTTGACCCCTAGAAATTAATCAAGCTCGTGATAGTATATTTAATCACATACTTTGCCTTCATCATTAAGCTAATTCTGTGAGGTTTGATGTGGTGAGCAACAATATAGCCGAACAATAGATAAGATAAATTGCGTGGTTGCTGGAGAACTCCAAGGTGAAAGCTATGGATCTGCAAGAGACAATGCAATTAGAAGATAGAGGAAGCCATGGTGTATGAAAGTGTAGAGAGAGAATTCAAAGAATGAGTTAGTCTCGATTGACGCTTAGGGTCAACGTGAGAAGTGTATCTTTAAGATCATTTAAAAATAAACTTAATCTCAATTCACGCT
Source organism: Ceratonia siliqua (assembly GCA_034509205.1). Taxonomy (NCBI): domain Eukaryota; kingdom Viridiplantae; phylum Streptophyta; class Magnoliopsida; order Fabales; family Fabaceae; genus Ceratonia; species Ceratonia siliqua. The sequence continues at coordinate 3,547 of JASKGM010007130.1, read as the reverse complement.
TACGTTGATCCGAGAATACTTTTATCATATATATAAAAAAAAAAATGAATGAGTGCCGTTAGAATCTCAAAGTGTGAGTAATGATCAAATAAAGTTAATTGAAATTGGTCAATAAAAATTGTTTTAAAAAGATATGAAGCGGTGAAAAGCTCAAGAGGTATTTTGAGATATTATTTAAAATAATGTCATGTTATATTATTGTATTATCTTAAATGACACTAAGCATCTTAGATGATAATGTACCAAACACAAATTTCTTAATGTACCTATAAGCTAAAATATTAAGATTATACATATTTTCTTTTGTCAGTACAAAATTTAAGAGAAAAGATAGGTTGTTTTAACTTCAAGGCAAGATACACTACAATTAGACTTGATCATGAAACGGGTAGCTTATTCGGCCAGAAAATAGCTGGATATGGGTTAAATATAAAAGTCCAAATAAAATTCAGGATTTTTTTAAAAGCTTGTTTTGTAAACGGGTTGAGCTCGGGCCTAGTAATAAAATCAAGCTTAGGCCCAACCCATATGAGATAACACCATTTGTTTCAATGTTTTATATATATACATTAATTTAGGTCACATTTTTTATGTAAAAAAAATTTTGATTTCATAGTTTTTAAGGTATTTTGATGTTGAAAGATATAAATTATTTTGTAAAAGTATTTTTTCTTTGGATCGGGCTCAAGCCTAAAAATGTCACTTTTTTTTTCTTCAAAAAGTCTGATTCATGATCAGGTCTATTTGCAATTAGTAGATAATCACCATAACCACACCCTTTAATTAGTGAAAGTAATTTGGTGTTAGGAATTGATGAGGGTAGTTTGTCGGGTTGTTTGAATATATGTTGAGAGGTACATTAGTTTTGCATGAGTGCATCCTCTGATATTTATACATTTCCAGAGGGGAAAGACACGTGGGGCAACATCAATATTAGGCACTTAGCAGAACACATCATTGTAACTTGTAATTGTTGGTTGAGGCAAAACAAACTCTATCCTTATTCCTTATTCCTTGTTCCTTGGTGTCAAATCCAATTATCAAACAAGAACAGAGAGAACAGAATCATATATGCTGCTGCTTGTCATATTATGTTATTGCGCATCTTGTTCCGTCGCCCATCACCGCCCATCATTCACAATGCGTTAAATCATAAATGTGAGGGATTCAAATTCTATTAATTTTAAAATTTTTAAAATATTATACTTTTATATTAAAAATTAAATAATTTCTCGTACATTTACACAAAAACATAAAATAAAAATAAAGACTAAATCAGCCAAATCAACTCAAAAATTGATAAATCAATTAGTGGATCAGTCCAATTAATTCCTAAAAATTGAATAACAAAAACTAATAAATCAAACTGGATCAACAATTTTTTACTTTATATATATATATATATATATATATATTTTAATGAATCCACATAGTTTGACATTATTTTTTAAGAAATTTTAAGTTTAAAAAATATTATTTTTAATATAAATATAATATATATATATATATATATATATATATATTATTTATCATTTTAAACTTATTTTATATATATTTAAGTTATTTAATGATATTTTATATATATTAGTTTGTATTATTTAATTATTTTATATTAAATTATTAATTTTTTATATTATATTTATATTATTAATATATAGTGTTATATAATATAAATAATTAAAAATTATATTTTGTTAGGGTTCAATTATGACTCGATGATGGTCGAGCTAATAAATCATAAATTATTGGTTTTATAAATTTAATGATGGATTTAATTTTTTAAAATATTGAGCAAAAGTTATCTTTATGCATGAAGTGTGAATAAAATATAAATTCTTGTCAAGATTTCAATTTAATTATGTCCCTAGGCGAAAACTATTTTCAGACTTATACGAACAAAGCAAGCTTAATATACCTTGTAATTTTATCTAGTTCTTATATCATATCAGGTTAATGATCATTTAAATTTAAAAGCATGAGATTTTAAATTAAAGGCACATGAATATTTCTTTTTTTATGATTTACGCGTCAATTAAAATTAATATCTAAATTTAATTATGAATCAAATCCTAAATTTTATTTTTGTAAAATTTATCAAACTTTAAATTTGTTTTTTTAAATTAATAAAAATTAAGTTGGGATTTGATTCGAAGTTTTAATTTAAAAAAAAGGCTTGACGTGAGCAGTGCTTAAGGATTGGATCCCACCAATTTTTTTTTTTGAAATTCTTAACAAACAGCCATCGTTTTTAATAAATAATTTGATAAATAAATAAATAAGTTTAGTTTCACCTTGAATTGAATTAATTGAAACTTGCTGTTATAAGATTTTAAAATCTATATTCACACTTTTTTAATTTTAATTTATTTAAAAATTACAAAACTTATGATCACACCCCTTTTAATTTTAAAATACAGATATTAATATTTTTTATTATAAAAGTTCCAAGAATATTAACTTCACTTTCTAATAATTTATGGTATATTAAATTAGGTTATTAGAAAAATTTTGAGAAAAAATATATATACTTAGTCCAAGTTTTAATAATATTTTATTAATACAAGTAAAATTTGTATATAAATTAAAATTAAAAAAAAATTTGAGACTACATGGAGATGTCATCACCTTAAACTTTAATTTCAATCCAAAGATAAGGATACCCTTATAATTAAATTGGATGGATATATTCCTTGTTGTCTTTCTTTTTTAATGAAAACCACTTTTAAATGATTCCTAACTCTACTCTCATTTGCTTAAACAAAAGTGATTGCATAAATATCACAATTTATCAAAGCATAATAATATTCTCTCATCACCATTTGTTTCACACTATCTCTCTCCCACATTAATTTTTTAATTAAAAAATATTAAGAGACAAAAATTAATGGGCAATTTATATCCTTAGTTTCATATTTTCTTCTACACCTATCTCTTTATTAATGATTTATTATAAAGTAATAATTGATTCAAGCATTTTTTATAATATTATATGTGAATAAACTTGATGCCACATCAAACTTTAAAAAAAAATTAAAATAAAATTCAAGGCGAGGCTTTATCCAAATTGACTTCTTCTATTTCCATTGAAACTCAATTCTAAGGCTCTGTTTGTTTGAGAATAAGTTATTTTTTTAAAAAAAAATAATGCATTCTGATAAAAATATATCTGTTTGCTTGGACTTATAGAAAACGGATAAGTTAATAAAAATGGAGAAAACCTCCTATAACGAGAAGTTAAAATTTTTAGTTTTTGCTGATAAGGAAAAAAATAAGAAGAGAGAGAAATCTTCATTTCTAAAATTGTTCACCATACTTCAAAAGCCCTTCTAAATTATTACATCCAAATATAAAATAATTTTTCCTTAAAAAAAAGTCATTATTCCTGTAGGAAAATGAGAAAATACATTATCTAATAAGTCCAAACAGATAGCTCCTAAATTTAAAAAATATCATTTTCTTATGATTAATTAAAAAAAGGAAATTTTAATATTTTTTTGAGAAAATAATTCACATTTTTAGAACATCAAACTATCTAAAAAAAAAGATA
>JASKGM010007129.1:0-10330 GCA_034509205.1 Ceratonia siliqua | reverse complement strand
AAATCCCAATGCTTGGTTTCCAAAGCTTCTTAGCTGAAGGCCTGAAATCACTGCTATATTCAGGACACTCATCAAGTTCATGATATACACCATCCAAAGAGATCCTTGCATTGAACTTACTAGCAAACATTAAGAATGCATGTGGTGCAACCACCCTATCCTTTACCACAACTTCCAGATACAAGTCCTGAATTATGTCTTTCTCAAAAGCAAAGACTTGGTTCCATATGGGGAATGGCATCTTCTCAAAGAATCGGGTTGTTCCTTTGAAGTTTCCAAGTTTTACTTCAACGTAAGGGTCACAAGTATTGGGACCTCCGATACCGGCCAAGTCTCTCGCCTTCACAACCCTCACATACAAGAATTGCATTTGTTCGACCAGGTAATATCTTCTTGTGACTGTGTCATTTTCAATAGTTAATCCAGCACTGATGTTGGGTGAAGTCTCCTTTAGAGCAAATTCATTACTCTTTCGATTTGCCATTTTTGAACCTGAAAAACAAACATTTAATGAGTAAACAAGAATAAAGTAAGCCAAACATAGTACTTTAGAGCTAATTCCCACAGTTTATATATTGAATTAATTTATGAAATTGTGAAAACAACAAATTCACAAATTTATGAAGAATTGAAAATAGGAAAGATAGACAAATTTACCTAAACCCCACTTATTAGAATATGGCATAGAGGTCTAACATAAATTTTCACCAACATAATTTTGGAGACTTATGCAAATATAGAGAATGTATAACTTGGTTGTGGGGTTTCACCAAAATACACCATATTAATATATTTGGCCTTTTTTCCCTCCAATCCTTGTTAAATTAAGAAGTCAAACCTTTTAAATTATTTTTTGTTTTTAACTATGTTTCAACTATCATGCAAGTAACATTACCGAAAAAAAAAACATGTTTTTGAGACAGAAAATTTCTGTCTCTACTATTAATAGAAATTTTGTCCCTAATTTCAATTGGGATTGAAATTTTCCTATCTCCAAAACACTGGTCACAAACAGTTTGGGACAAATATAAAATCCATCCCTAATTTGAGATGGAACTTTCCATCTTCCAAAAAACAATGAAATCAGTGTCTAAAGTCATATCCAGTTCTTTAAGAGAAGAGGAAACCTGATCTACCTGAAGATATAATTTTGAATGTTATGAGACTTATGACAAATATATTTCAGCTAAACAATAAGAAGAAATAACAAAATTTGTCTAATAAACATTTGAACATCATAGACAGTAAGTAATGAGGTCATCATAGAATATTTTAATACTCTTGCATCCAAAGCTAAATACCCATAAAAGGAAACCTTGTTAACACTATATGCTGTCACCATACCCACCCCCTTTTCTCTCACTGAACTTTTAAAAAAGTAAGAAAATAGAGATGAAGAAACAGTAGCCTATTGGTTTAGTGGCACAATTCCCAGTAATAGTGAGATGTCCCAAATTCAAATCTCCCATCCTCCAAAACAATCATCACTAATTCACAAAGACACAACAGTGATGGAGATGAAAAGTATTGATGGTAAAACATGGTTTACCTAACATTGGATTTATTAGAAAGCACTAGAGCATAGGGGAAGAATACATAACCAACTGAATGTATATATTCAATCTCTACTTCCCACCATAACTCAGTTTTCGAATTCCCATTACAAAACAATGATCTGTTCCCTTTAGCCTATAGCCATTTTGTCCATGTTAAAACTATCATACATGAAACTTTGCATGAGCTAATATATCTTCTTTTTTAAAATGACTTAAATATTTGAATTTTTGGAGCAACCTAAGAAATTTATTAAGTTGCAGAACTTGATTGTAATGTGTCATGGTTTGTACGTTGCCCTATGGGTTTGGCAGCTCATGTATGCTTTTAGCATTAAAAGCAATATAATGCAACCAAATTTACAATTTTTAGCATACTAATAACCCTTATTTTATTCTTTATGTTTGACCGTACACTATAGGCCTAAAAGCAACTTCCACTTTCCAACTTTAGATCGTTTGCCTTATAGTTTGATCTCAAATTCTTTATCTCTGACTCAGTTTTATAGGCTGCCAAAATCACACTAGATCTTCTCAAATTTGATCCCTAAAAGCAATTTATGTTTTTCTTATTTCTGTATCAGTTGTACCTCAAATTTCATATTATTTTATTCCTTTAACTTAATATATTAATTTCTTATTCTATTTCTTGTTTTAACTTTTTAGTTTTCATAATTTTTGAGATGCAGGTGTAAGTCTCTTTTTTAGTGAAAATATAACAAAGGTTTTGGTGAAAATAGTGAAATTACTTAAAAATCACTTTAAGGCCCCGTCCATATCTTCTTTTTTTGGGGGAGAAGGCATTTTTTCAAAAAAAAAAATCATTTTGATAAACCTTGAACTGTTCGTATATCCTTTTTTTTAAATGAGAAGTTGAAATAAAGGAGTTTTTTAACTTTAAAGAGAAGGTAAATTTTTTGACTTTTTCAGTTAAGGAGATTGACAGAAGGAGAAATAAAAAAAATTTTGTATTACTACATTTGAAGGTAAAATAGTATCTTCTTTTGAAAAAATAAGGTATTTTTTCAGAATCAACTTCTCATTTTATAAAGTCATTATTTTTTTAAGAAGATCCGAACAGGCCCTAAATTTATACAGGGACTAGGTAAAAACCATACCCTTTTGGTTAAAGAAGACATAAATTAGCCATCCCCAACCTACATCATTCAAAACCTACTCCCAGCCATACACAACTCAAGCATGTACCTTAGTGTGCACCCCATTTTCAAGTATCTACTGGTGCTTCATATATAGTCTAACTTTACTTCCATAAAGATTGCCTTGATGTTAATGAATATTAATTGCCTTCATAATAGTATATTATCAAATTTTGTTTCTAAATATATATATATATATATATATATATATATATGTAATTAGCTGTGAGCCTGTGCGGGTAGCTAAAGCTGTTTGCCCCCATTCTGTATATTCACCTGTGTTTGGACTTCAAACCATTGTACACTTAACTATGTAATCAAAAATTTTAATTTTTAATAAATAAAAAATAACTATAACCTTATAAATATATAATTATAAATCATGAAAATATATATAATAATTAATTTAATTAATTTAATTTGAATTTTACTTAAAAAATGAATTAAACTAATTTTGATCAATTTGAATCTTTTTTTATAGTTTAATTCAGTTTAGTGTAATCAAATTGAACATCTCTTACATGACATTGGTGTTTGTACGTGACAAATGAGTTAGGCACGATTTTATAAATAAGCGTGATTTTTTGTTCAATTAACAAAATAATAAGTTTAATCATACTTTTAGTTCATTTATTTCATTAAAAACTAATTAATTTTAATTTGAACAAGTCTTTTTAATTTATTTATTATAAATTAATCTTTTTAAATTTAACTAAATCAATTATGCTATCTAACTATATAAAAAATAATTTTAAATTTAAATTATATTTTCGTGACTCAAAAAAATTTAGATATTATCACCCTCCTAATTCTTCATTCTAATTACTTTAGTTTAATTATTAAATATATAATATTTCTGTAATTAACACTCAAAAGACTGAATTTTTTAAGGAAAAAAAAGACCAAGTTGTTTTAAAGAACAAATTAAATTGACACCGTAGCTCAAATTTAAATTACAGTGTCTAATTTTTTAAAAATAAATAAGAAAATCAAAAGTATAATTAGGTCAAAAAATAATAATTAGAGACCAAATTAGAGAAAAAAATTATACCATATAAGAGTAAAACAACAAAGAAAGCAAAATATATGAGAGTAATTCCTTTTCTAAAACATGGGAAACTTTTGTATGATCTTGTAATAAGAAAGGGATAGAAATTATGGATAACAGATAAAAGAGAGAAAGAAAAAATGGATAAAAATTAAGTTGAGAGTGAAAGAAGTGAGAGAATGAAAAATTAAAGGAGAGAAAATTATAAAATAAAGGAATGATTAAAGAAAAGAGAGAAAGATAAAGAAAATAAAGAGAGATAGAAATAGTAATAGATTAAGAGGAGGCTGGATAATTTGCATAAAGTTTCAAGTTAAAATTTTACATATATTTAACTCTATTGATAAAATTTATAGATGTACAATCACTAATATGACATATATAGATACTAAATTAAATAAATAAATGGTAGTATAATAATTTTAATATATCAAAGATCCCCAAAGGACAAGGAGTATAATTTTAACACTAATTTCTCATAACCTTGTTTCAGAATCTCTAATAAAAGCAATCCATGTCAACACTCCTTGAAAGGTAAACAGTATCAAAAGGGGAAGATCAAATTAGTACAATATATAAAATTTAAATCTTTTTGAAATTTTTTAGTTGAAAATATTCGAAATAATAATTTTGTAAAAATGTACCTCAAAACTTTTGAGGTGCCTTAAAAGTTTAAGAAACCTCAAACCTAGTATGTATTAGATCCGAAAATAACATTTAAAGAACAATAATGGGATGGGAAGTAACATAGTAATTTATTCTGGTTCAACCTCAATGTGAGACCTACCCTGGTCTCCAAAGGAATTTTTCTCCACTTACTAATCAACACTTTGTACCCTAGTTTTTCTTGTTCACTAGTAACAAATGGTTTTGACTGCTAACCACAAACATAGTGGTTTCTAAGCTTATCACCAACTATAACAACAAATGGTTTTTCCTATCTCATCATAAATAAAATCAGAAATTTTAAGATGAATACAATGAATCTCTTGAAAAGTAGATAGTTTGCCTTTTGTGCACACTTTTTCTCTCTAGCATTTTATAAAATCTCTCAAGGTAAAAATCAAAATCAGAAAAAAAATGGTCTGTAAATATTTCTTATAGGTTTTATGCACAGCTTAGATGATATATTCTTTTTCTTCTACTTCTCTTTTATAGTCTTTAGAAAATGGTCATTCTCTCTCTCCTCCAATCTTGGGATTTTTAGGCTCTTCCATCAATCTTTGCATCTTTGAAAACATATTTGGGATGAAAAGATTTGACCTTCATCTTGCCAACTTCCATATTAATCTTCCTTCCTTCTTCGATCCTCCATCAGACAAATTTGATCTTGATGATTTCTTTCCTCTTTGTTTTCTTCTTCCAGATTTGCAGCTATTTTTCTTTATTGATTCTTTCCTTTTAGATATAATCTTTCCTTGAGATCTGGTCAAAAATCCTCCTTTGAAGACTTTCTTTTTGTTGCTTCTCTGTAGCTTTGAAGATTGCTCCATCTTTTATTCTTTTTTATGAGACTTCCTATTTTAAATGAGTTTGATTCTGTGACTCACGTTGTTTTAACATAGTGTGTGAAAACTTTCCTTTTGTTGCTTCTCTGTAGCTTTGAATATTGCTCTATCTTTTCTTCTTTTTGACGAGACTTCCTATTTTAAATGAGTTTGATTCTGTGGCTCACGTTGTTCTAGCAAAGTGTGTCCAAGAGTGCATTTAATATGTCTTTATCTTCCCAATTATCCATTGCTTTACAGCTGGTACATATTGTGACTTGGCAAAGTTGGCTTTTGTATATTTGTTATAGTCCCATGTGCTTTATGTGTCCTCATTATTTTTGTCCTCATTATTTTTGTCTTTTAGCTTTACTCTCTTTCTTTCACCTAAGCAAGAATATACACAAATAAATTAGTTTGAATTTTCTTTGTCTTTTGTCTTTTTGGTTTTATCATCAATACTTAATTGGGGAATTCTCAAAGTCAACATTCTCCCTCTTTTTGATGATGACAAACCAAAAATGCAAAACTCTTATTTGCATATGAAATGGAATATTCAAGAGGGTATATTGTTTTGCATAATCTATATTTCTCCCCCTTTTGACATCATCAAAAGGAAATACCAAATAATCATACCAAATAAAGCACCAATATTAACAAGATTAATCATACATAATGATTATTCAATATAGTGGCAACCATTTTAGAATATCAATCATATGATTGTTTACTTGTGAAAGTTTCTTTTATTTTCTACAAAATATTCAACATAATATGCAGTGCATTTAACAACTTTGCATATCTATTTCTCCTCACACATAACTTAAAATCCAGCATTTAATAGATAAACTAGTATTAAAGCATAATGGGAGAAACAAATTTGAGCATAAGAAAAAATATTTATAACAGTATCATTTGCCACATGTCAGAATGAGGATTTGAAGCATAGTTTGCAATCTAAAACAAGTTATTAGTTTAGAGACAACTTTCCTGTTTTTATGATTGATGCTCCCCCTAAGTGAATTTTTCTTAAATTAAGCTCCCCTTAAATGTGAGCTTCTTTTTTTAATACAAAACCTATATAGTTACTAAAAGCCACTGTTTAGAAAACCGGACCAGACCGGCTGGTTCAATCGAAAAACTGGTGAACCGGCCTGGTAACTAGTCCGGTCAAAGGAGAAAATCAGCCCTTCAAAGAACCAATCAACGCTGGTAAAAACCGGCTAAAACCGGCATATTTTCCCTTTAAACCGGTGAAAAACGGCTGGTTCAATACTAAACTGGTTTTATTCATTTTTTTGCTTAAAATGCATGTGCTAAGAATCGAATTCAATGCATCTTGATAAAACATAATTTTTCCTTATCAACAAGGTAGATTATATTTGTTAACTTATTTATGTAATGTAATATTTATATGACTTATAAAATGATACAAAAGTGACAAAAAAAGACTAATTCATCAAATATATTTAAAATATTAGTTATTTATTATGATATATTATACAACATCTATAATATAAAAATTAAAAAATTAAAAAAAATTATTTAATTAAAATTCAGTTTGACCACGGTTTGACCCTAGTTGGACCATTGACCCTTAACCCTCTATCCCTACCGGTTCATTGACCAGTCTGGTTTTTAAAACACTGCTAAAAACAATGTCTTGCATAAAATTGTTAGCAAACATAGCAACCAAATTCCATATATTTTTTAGCAACTAAATTCCATTTTTGTTTGTTTATGATGTCCAACAAATCTTTTTATGGATGTGCTCCAAAAATTCTTAAATAGTGTAGAGCAATTATTCAAAATTCATATACCATAATTTTTTCGATGCTCCCCCTAAAACTTAACTTAGAGTTTCTCTTATTTTATCATCATAGAAAGAAGATATTAGAGTGATTGGTTTTATACAGTAGTGGAATAAGGGGAATTCATAGTTACTAATATTATATATTAACAGATAAATCCTTTTTAACACTACTGTCATAATTAAAATGAAAGTATGAGATAGAGACGTTTTACAATTCAATTCCTAAATAACACACAAAGTCAAATAACAGCATAATGATACATTTTGAACATGTTTGAGCCAAAAAAATTTTAGAATAATAATCTTCGATTCACATTCCTAAAAGCTCAAATAATAAGTTCCAATAATGTGCTTAAATGTTCTCAAAAAGCAAGTGATAAACTTTTGAAAGCATATTCAAAATATTTTATGCCATTTGATTTATCAACTTCTTCTCAAAATATTTTTTAACATTAAGAAGATTTTTCTTCTTTGGTATTTATCAAAAAAAAATTCAAACACATTTTGCGTACAAGCAAAGAAACTCCAAGTGTGATTTTCACATAAATTTAGCATAAAAGTGCACACTCTCAAAATAAGATGAATAATCATTTTTCTCAAGAGAATCATCTAATGTTCTTGATCAAAACTCACATATTTGTACGTTTGTTAAACATAAGTGCATGCATCAAAGTTCTCAAATAATTACAATTATGAACTAAGTTCAAGATTATTCAATCATGAGCAAGTGCATGATACCAAAAAGCAATATACTCTTTCATGGGGATTAGGTAAAATATTTTACATCAAAATTTTCACATAGCTCCCCCTCACTTTATGCTTTCCTAGGTGTTTCAATAAATGATCATTTATCCCTTTATATAGATACAACACAATTTAGCATATGAGAGAGATATGAGAGAAAGTATATTGAGATCAAACCAGTTCACATTTACATACTGGCATGACAAAAAATATACTTTGAAAAACTGACAATATATTAAGCTTTCAAAAGGTAAGTATTTCCCTGAGAAATCAAGTACCTCAAAACTTTCAGGTACCTTGAAATTTTTGAGTGACCTAACCACGATTTTTCAAAACATGTCATAATTTAATGAAAATTTCTAGTCTTATAGATTTTCATGTCCTAAACCTATTTATGTGATTTTTCTTGAGAAATACCCAGTCTAAGCAGTTCAACTAATCAAAATAATCACTTTTCATACATAGCATATATCCAACACAGAGAAATTTAGAAGATTATACCACACTTATTTTAGGCTATCTCACATATCAATTTTTTTTCAAGGATGCAACTCATTTTTCTTCAACAAAAGGCTTTATAGATTTATAGTGATGGCTACAAGTGAATATTTTGCCTTTTCAAAACTCAATGTTCATTGAAACCCTTAGGTTACCAATTGTAACTTTGTTTCATTGCTGTGACATTTATAGGTGAGCATGTCACATAACAAATTCAGTAGCTATAATGTAGAGCATTCTAAGATCAAATAAATTATATGAAAGAAAAATACTATCACATTTAAAATTCCAAACATCATTACAATTTTGCATTCATGACACCCAATTTCTTCATATTCTTAAGATTTTTCATTAAAGCACCAAATAACACTATCAACTACACTCAAGCACTTAATTCGAGATGTTTCCCTTTGTAGCACATATGATATCATTAGCAATCACCATTTTTAGAGATAACACACTTGTATCCATATATAAGTTTACATTTTTCATTTCATAAGGTGTAACCAATGTATAGGAAATTGATAGAAAGCATTATGCACCCCTTATAATCATGATATGAGTAAATATTTAAAGCATACTCAAAGCATATAAGGAAGGTAAGGTATAAACATCATGGCATATGTATACTTTTCCTTTAGCTATAATTTTGTCTACATTTCTTCATGAATGTGAGCTTGTAGGAACCTCATTTTTCTTCTTTGTGCATCCACTGTCCAAGAGCTAAACATAATTCTTGATTTTTTTGATTTCAAATATTTCCATTTCTTCCTCTAAATTCATGACTCCCCCTCAATCTATGAACATGTAAGGCTAGCCAAAACATATCCAAGCATACCATGTATATCCAAGCATATTCAAGCATAACATAACTTTACATAACAATAGTTGAACCAATAATCAGCAGTAATTATACCAACAAACAATGTTGCAACAAGCATAATCATATCAATTATGCATGATTATTTGTCTCCACCTTTTATCAACAGTCAACAAATGAGATGAGCGGAGAACAAGTTTAAAATAGAGATGGAAGATTGAGTATAGACCTAGCAAATGTTCACAGCAAAAGAATTCTTACCAAACAATTTATTTTCATAAGAAACATGCACATGGTAGTTAAACAATAATATACCGACAATGGACAAAATAATGTTAAGAGTAAGAATTATACCAAATGCTTTAAACCAAGCTATTTCTCACGCCAACAATCTTTCCTTTATCATTTTCACCTAAAGGTGACCTTACCACCATTCACTTCTTGCATGGACACAAATTTGGATAGATTCCAGTCATATATTTTGAGCAGTCTCTGACTAAGTATCACCTTTTTCTTTATTGTTGCTCTTTAAACATGCCTACAAGAAGTCAAGCATTCTTAGGTACCAAATTTGTTTTGGGTCCTTTGGGATTAGTGGTGCTTGAGCTTGTGCTTGTTATGGTTGTACTTTTTAGTACCCACACAAGCTTAGATATGCTCTTATTCCTTTTCAACAAACAAGCACGAGTGGTATGCCTAAATTTACAGCAAAAATTGCATTCTACAACAGAAGCATTCATTATTTTCTTAATATATATATATTCTCTTACATTTTTAATCTCAAAGAAGCCAATTCCATTTTATCAAAATATCCCTTTTGACTTCCTAACATAGCATCCAATGTATCTCTAGCTCCAACAAATTTTACTAAATCATTTTTTAATCCTTCATTTTTCCTCTTTAGAATATCTATTTCATCATATACATTTTTAACAACTTCACTTTTATATTTATCAACTTCTCATTTTAGATGATCAATTTTATGTTCAAGAGAGCGATTTTCATTTACTAGATTTTCAAATTCAATTCCTAACTATAATTTCTTATGTTCAAGTTGCTTGCATGACTTCATGACCCTTTTTAACTCCTTTAGCTATTCATCTACAGTGTCATCTAATTCTTTATAAAAAAAGAGTCATCTAGTAATTTTACCTCATCATTTTCACCAAAAGCCATGAAGCATTGAGTTGTAAGATTCTCAATCCTATTT
>JASKGM010007128.1:0-10330 GCA_034509205.1 Ceratonia siliqua | reverse complement strand
GAACCCTTTTCCAAATATTGTTAATCCTTAGAACTAATTCTCTTCCAATGGGTCTTAGAAACCCCACCCAAATAATTTAAGGTTTTCATAGTTGAACAAAACCCATAGAATGAACTTTTAAAACTGCCCTAAACTTTGTTCTCTTAACCAACAAATAACGTACTTTGGGCGCCTTAATGTTATCATTAGGGACTTAAAATAAGTAGAAACAAACAAAAATAAAAATGGGCCTAGAATGAGAACCTTAACTCAGATTAAACAACCTTCACACACCATTAAAAAGGAACTTGATTTGGCATACCCAAACATCACTCAGAAATAGAAGTGAAACTTTGACCATCAAACCATAGTATTTTCGTAAATGATCACATTTCAAATCCAAGACACTGGCCCTCTAACCTCAGATTAAAACCAAATCCTGTTCCAAACAAAACCAAATTATCTACTAGGGAGAAAACCCCCCTGACCAACAGACCAAATACCCTTCATGAGTCAAAACTAACTAAATCTAATTCATGTACTAGGAACATATCCAATCCATGCCTTAAAACATTATCTAAAGCATAATCACCCTGATTTGGGGATAATTACCTCCTAAAATCAACAATTAGCAGGAGTTTGAACAGCGAGACATACAAATGAAAATCCTATCAGATTAGAATATTTGGATGCAGTTCAAAATCATCCAATTTAAACATACAAATTCTTTATGCAACATAAATCGAATCCAACCCAATGTAACTGACCCACTCTAAATAGCAATTACATATAGCCATAAATAATTTGGGGATTTAAGAAACCATCACGGATCAAACCTGAAACCTAGGCTCACACCACACTGGAATTCTTCGTCTGATTTCGCTACAAGAAAAATCCATTTCTGAAATCTTTCTGCTGCCTCCCTCCCCCCTCTTTCTTCGTTACATCTCCATTTCCTTTATAACTCAAGGAATCAAAACCATCGCAATGTCCCCCTGATGTAATCCTGCGAATCATGGTTGATAGGCAATTACAAATCGCCATTGCAGAGATACCTGTTGCGCATGGGGTAAGGCCCAGAGGAGACCAGCATCTGATAGAGCTTCCCTTACCAAAAATAGAAAAGACAGAGGCGGCCACCGTTGAAAGTAAAAGTGGAGAAAGAAGGAGTAAGGAAAATACGAAGAACCTAGGGTCAGGTTGCCATAAATGGGTGAGACCTAGCCTGACCATGCCGAAAGCATGATATAGTTATACCTTCAGAGGGGAAGACAACAATGTCATATGCCGTTGGGAAGAACAGCCAGAGTGGGGGTCGAGTTGCAGAAAGGAGGAAGGGAAAGTGCCGAGGGGTGAGGAGGGGTGCGGGTTCAGAGGTGCAAAAGGGGAAATTGGGGAAATGGGGAAATGGGTTTTAGAAATCCGGGTTTGGTTATGGATCCAGGCTGAGTGGGTTGTTGGGCTGCTGCTGGATTGGGCTTGAAGGCTAGAGTCCTTTGTTTGGTTAAGTGGGCTGCCAAAAATGGCCCTATTAGGCTAAATCAACTCTTCTTCTCTTTTTTTTTTTTTTTTGCTTTGTGTTTTATTTTTTTTCATTTTGTTTTATAATTAATTTTTTTAATATATATTTTTATTATTTTTTTATTTTTACCTAGACAAAATCTATTGTTTACAAATACCCTCTTCCCATGACTTAGATATCCAACAATCTCATACCAAGCTTCCTTAAGATGCCCCTATTTTTGGCAGTGAGCACATCTAGGCTTCTCCCTCATGTTTCGTTCTTTTATCATTCAACTCCTTCTCCTTGCTATCATGACCATTATAGGTGTGAAAAGTAGCTACCTCTGTGGTGCTTCTATGATTGAGAGAGATCTGGCATTACTGTTTATCTTCAATAACTAGGTGGAAGGTCGTACCAAGGCTTCAAGATGGTGTATGGCTCAAGATCTATGATTTCACAACCCTGAATAATTCATCCAACCCTATAAAAAAGTCGTACAATTGATTGTCCTCCCTTATTTCTCTTAGCTTCTTTTGAATGTCATAGCTACATCCTTTGCACACGCATTTTGGTAGTGGGGAAGGGAGTGTATTTCATCCCATAATGCCTTCATTTTGGTGTAGTAAGCTAAAACAGGGGTTTTGTCTTGATGAAGCTGAGTGATGGCCCTCATTTCAAAAGCTCTAGGTCTACTTCCCTTACTGAATCTTTCCTTTAAGTCCCTCAATATCTCATAGGATATATCAATATACCTCACATTGTTTTGTACTTCTTTGTTATCGCAACTTTCAACCATGCCCTCACTATTGCATCTACTTTCTACCAATTATACTTATATCTTGGGTTATCTATTAGTATGGGAAGGTCACCATTGATGAAGCCTATTTTGTTCTTGGTGAACAAAGCTTCATTCATATCGTTGGCCCACTCTAAGTTCCCATCCTTCAAAAGATCCGAAGTAAAAGCTTGACCAAGACTATCTTACGTGTATAGGTAGTAAGGGCATGATGTGTTGGATCTAGTTCTTAAGCCTATTGACAACGACACAAACACAGATTTTTTTATAAAAAAATTAAACCACAACATGCTTGAAAACGCAGTAAAATGATTAATCGCATATAAAATACACGATTAGCATGAAACAAGAAGGGATAAAATCATACCTCTTGAAGCCACAAGGAATTATGATAACTTCTCTATCAACCGTATTGACCATGTATCCTTTGTGAATTTCCAATCCAAGGAACCTATGGTGAAAATAGGCAAGCAGAACAAAATTGTAAAATAAAATAATGGTGTTCTTATATTCCAATAGGAAACCTCCCTTGTTCTCCTTTGCAAAGTGGCATTAAACCCTCAAAGAATAGCTCACAAAACCTCACTTTTCTCTCTTGTGTTTTCCTCTATACCTCAGGCCTCTCACTTTGAATATGATGATGATTATTTCGACTAGGGGGCTAGGTTATATTTATATTAAACTAACCCCTTAGTCATTTTGTTGTAGTAAAAAACTAACAACCCTATAACCCCTTTAGAGTTTGACTCCACTATAGGATAATTTAGATAATATTTTTTCCAATATTATATCAAATAATAATCTCTATATTTATTTGATATTTCATTATTTTATTTAACAATTAAATAAAATACCTTGGAGCTTTCTCATTAGTTAATAATTAGTGTGCTTGAAATTAAAATTCTAATAAATAGAATTTTAAACTTTATCAAACTCCTTATCCTCACAGTCCTTTAGTGTAAGCAGGATATCTCAAGAATCATGACTCTTCACTATTCCAATCCTACTACACTCTGACTATTTCTCCTAAAAATAATTCAAATTGATTAGATCATATTTGAATCCCAAACTAAGTTGGACGTGGCTCTTGAGATCCTTTGGGAGTTTGAGTTTTTCCAAATTTTAACTAAGACAATGGATATTTTAATTTAGACAACACTTGTCTTAATTAAAACATCTCTTGTCTTAAAACACCTTTATCTAATTAGGACAACTCTTGTCTTAAATATGACAACTAACATAAAAATTATTTCTTGTTTTTTTAAGACAACCTTTGTCTTAATTAAGACAAATAATTCTTACACCATTGCACACTTAGGACAACTTTTGTCCTAAAGAAAATGTTATCCAAAAATGAGACAACTTTTGAGATATACAAAAATATGTCCCAAAATGAGACACAAAAAAATGCGTCCAAAAATGAGACATACAAAATGATGTCCAAAATTGAGACAACTTTTGTCTTTTTTAGGACATGCATTTTGTTCACTTAAGACAACTCTTGTCTTAAGACAAGTTTTATATAAATTAAGACAACTTTTATCTTAATGAAGACAAGCCTTAAAATACTAAATGCCATCATAAAATTTCACCAAAATTGTTTTCCCAATTTAGAAGGATTGAATTCTACAAGGTAGAGGGAGAATCTGTTGGGACATAGAAATTTCAATCTTCAATAACATTAGGATTATCTCAATCTCATTAAGATAATCCAAGTTTATTAACCATGAAATCATTTCACCATAGATTCAAGGTTGCACTCTTGAAAACTCTTAAATTATGAGACGTCAATATTTAATATTGATTGTCCAATTGCAAACTAAGTGTTTACGAACTCTCATACCCATCCATTGACTAAAGGAAAATTATCATTTTACCCCTTAAGTCAATTTTGTCCCTTAGTCTCAAATTTTATCAGATAATTGACCATATACTTTTTAGAACATATCTAAAAGATATCAAGAAATGATGAATAGCTAGGTCATCATTCACTAGGCCCACTAGAAGTGATGTTTGAACTATAAATTCCATTTCTTAGATATATGTTCCCTGATATTCACTCCAACTATGATCCTAACATATATAGTCTTGACCAACGAGAAACGATGGACCTGCCTTTAGTATATTAAAGACCATAAGCAACATGAACACTAGTCCACATTTCATTAAGATTTTGATTCTACTACAAGTGAGTGCATAGGCGTGAGTTCAAGTTCACAATAATGATATTAACTTGAACTTTTTATCATGTAATTCCCATTCATATAACAGTTTCAATACTTGAAGTCAACCACGTCAATGATTTGAAATTCATCATTTCCTTAGAGGAGATTCTTACTCCTTCAATGGAGCTAATCTGGACACCGCAGTCTCTATTGAATACATTGATAAACTCTATTCAGTAACTTTGAATAGTTTTTTTGATTCATCCAAATATACATATCTCCCTCACAAAACTTTTATACAAATATATCTTGGTTCATTTAGAATCAATGTTCCTTAACAATCAAAATACAAAGTTTACATAAATAAACTCTTTATTTAATTATAAAATGTATTTACAACATGATTCAGGAATAAACTTGCTGTCCAGGGCAACATATTCCTAACATGATGGTTCTATGGTTTTCTGCTGGTTGATGGTTGTTACTGTCGTGATGATCGGTGTTGCCTAGCTGGCTTCTCTTTCTCAATCAATGGCCTAGGTTTCGACACCAATAACAGTGGAAGCAAAGATACAATGGTCATTTGGAACACTTGCTCTGATACCGTAAAATATTGTGAAGAGGCGAGAGATGAAATTGTGTTTTTATGTTGTATTGCTTCTAACTCAGAACTGAGTATTTACAAGAGCAAAGAAAATAAAGTCACTAAAGGAAAAAGAGCAAGCCTTGGTAATAAACAATGGTTTACAAAGAAATTGACAAAGGCTATTCAGCCTAAAAGGACGTTAGATGACTTAGAGCCTACAAAAGGTTGTAGGAGCATTTTCCTTAGAGGCATAGGTCTCTAGCAATAGTATAGCTTTACAGCTGGTCTCTATCAAGACCTGATGGTGGCTTTGAGAGAGAAATGAGAAGGAGATAAGTTGAGTCTTTTGGGGTTAGAGTCCATGGGGCAAGGGAGGTGAGAAGTGTGCTGGCTTGATCAAAATAGTGTGTGTAAGAGAGAGAGAGAGAGAGAGAGAGAGAGAGATAGAGAGAGAGAAGAAAATGAAAAAAAAAAGATGGAAGAGAGAGAGTGAGAGGAGTAGCAAAACAAAAGTAGAAGAAGAGAAAGATGAGTGACTCAGCAAAACAAAAATGCCACGTATTTACACTCTTGCCACTTGGATGCCTATATATATAAGTTTTAGGCTTATAAAGAAACAAAAATTCATTAATGCTAATTTTGTAAAATTCATTACATATTAAACTTTTTACAAAATAAGCATTATTAAATTTCAACTTTAACCATTATATCAAGTAACAAAATTGTAAAACATTAAATTGTACCGAACTAAACTAATTTTAATTGTTTTGTTTTGTTCAATTTTGTAATTTTCAATAAATTGAATAAGGTGTATTATTTTAAATGTAAAAATCAACTGAATCAAATCAATAAAAATCTTATTAAATACAGTCTATAAAAAAATTAAATTAATTATAAATAAACATATAATTACATTTAAAAAAAATTAATATATGGCATAATTACATATCTGCTTAAGAAACCATATCTACATAATAAGTTTTGTCAACTTGTTATTCGTCGCTTAATAATGTCAACATGCATAAGTTTTCTTGGAAGCCAGGTGGAGTCTTTAGGCCCAACCCATTTTGACAATAAATGAATACGGGCTAGGCCCAACCCAAATCTGCTAAACAAAATGAAACATAAGGACACAGATAACCTGCCCTATGCATGTAAATTTGCTAATTCCCTTTTCTCCTTTGCTTGGATATAATTAGTCCCACGTGTATGCCTACATGGTTAATAAATGTCAAAAGTAAAAGGTTAGTGTTGGTTTATATTTGTTTGTTCATACTACTGTTTTAGAAACTGACTTGGCCTATGTATTGGATAGGGACAATCGCGAGTCAACAATTCAAGTGATTGAACCATATTAGGTCATAATTATATTAAAAAATATTTTTAATAATATAAATAAAAATATACTATGTAAATTTTAATATATTCATACTTATTATTAAATATATTTATATGCATATATAATTATGAAATATTAATGTGTATTAAAAAGAAAAAAAGTAATATATATAATAATTGAAAGTTTTCATTCATATTTCTTAGTATTATATCACATAAATTAATATAATTTAAATATGATTAACATATAATATAATTATGAGATATTAATAATATAGTTATTAGTAAATAATAAAAGATTTTATAAATGTTATATTAAATATTGTATGTAATAAATATAATGCTTTCAATATATAGTTACTTAGTTCACCTGGCTGCTCGCGTAAATAAGTATTAGAATCGAAGGACTCGAATATATAGTCCTCCCAATGTGAACTCCCTTCACTCTTTTTTTTTTTTTTAAAAAAAAGATGACGTGGTGACATAAGATGGCCAAGCCATTCATTAAAACACCAACTGATTTTTACAAACTCGGGTCATCGAGTTTGTGAAAATCGACGGGTTTTGACCGGTTCATTTTAGCGAGAAAATAACAAAGTAATATAATGATTTAATAGCATGGGACTAGCTAAAGGGGAATTTAGCGAGGGAAATAGAAAACAAGAGTACAAGATTCATATATTTTAGCAATGAAATAACAAAGGAATAGCCTACAGAATGACGAGGAAATTACGAAGAACTTTTCCCTTCCTAAGTAGCATGGGATTTACCTTTACTTTTTTAAGAATTTTGGTCCGGGTTTGTGAGAAAATAATGAGGAGAATTTCTCTCGTTTTTATTTTAATGAAGGATTAGTGAGGAAATTAATTTTCCTCGATAAATAGAGACCATTATATAGTAAGAATTGAGGAAATTATTACAAAGATTTGACCATGAATGAAGTTAAAATTGAAGTTGGTCGAATTGTCAAAGTCAATATTAGTGTATAAAATATTTCCTCCATTATCCAAATGTATGGGCATTAATATTTTTATTTCAGCCTATACACTTAAAATGACAGATTTTTAAGTATATTTTTGTACAAATCTTGATAAAAAGAACAATTGGAAAATAAGTTTTTTATATAACCTAATACACAATGTTAGATAAGGAGTTTGATTTTGTAAACTAGAGAAATAGATTAAGGGTATCATGGTGTCAAAGAGAAATGAATGAGTTTGATAAATTGGTATTTTACATACTATGTTATATATCATTAGGCCTCGTTTGATATGATGTATAAGATAAGGCTTTATTGTATTATATATAATAAGGCTTGTTAAGATAAGGCTTGAGAGTATAAAGTATTTATACAATACAATATTTGATGGGACCTTTTATAGTAAGTTAGATTGTATAACTTTATTCAACCATGCATTTTGGTTTCAATTATCAAATAAAAAGTTACAATCTAGACAAAATTACCCCTTTAAAATAAAAGTATACTAGACTTACCATTTGAAATATTTTTTTAATTATTTTTAGACTAGAAATATTTCTTTCTTAATCATCTTTGACGATTTTTTTTAAAAAATAATTAGAAAAAACATGTTTATAAGTAAAAATTACGTATTAAATAAATTGACCTAATTAAATTATATAATGTTGACCGTATTAAATAAATTTACTAGATAAATCTATACAATCCAATGTTTATATCAATCACTTGATAAACACAAATGGTATTATAGAAGCTTATATAATCAAGTCTTATACATTACACCAACGTGGCATTAACATATAAGATACCATAATATTTAAAATTTCTATAGTATGGCAATTGAAAATTGTCAAAAAAAATGCTATAATTGAAATTTTATGAAAGTTAATAAAACTAAAAGTGGTGTGATGTGAGATCTCTATAACTTTTGTGAGGTATTGATGTCATCCTATCACACCCTGGTATATTAGAAATGCATCATGTATCAAACACAAACATATTAAATGTTTGGTGTCATATAAGATATTAGAATTAAAATAACGGTTTTCAAACTACTTGCAGTATGATAATTTTAATATTCAAACCAAAGCAAACTTGCAAGTATAATTTTCATAAAAGCATTTTA
Source organism: Ceratonia siliqua (assembly GCA_034509205.1). Classification (NCBI taxonomy): domain Eukaryota; kingdom Viridiplantae; phylum Streptophyta; class Magnoliopsida; order Fabales; family Fabaceae; genus Ceratonia; species Ceratonia siliqua. Next base: position 1,857 of record JASKGM010007128.1, on the reverse strand, counting down.
TAGTGGTTGAATTGTGCAAGTTATGAGCTCGTAAAACTCCTTTTAAAATAATGACACATGGCAAAATATAAAATAATAATATTGAAATGTGAATGATAAATACTACAATATATAATGATTCGTATATAAAGAATTAAACTGTTAAAAAATAAATATCACAATATATAATGGTTCAAATATAAATAAACCAAGTTCTTACATTATCTACCCAAGCACAAAGCTTGACAATTTTATAAAGTAAGGTACTCACCAAAGTATAAGATGAGGGAAAAATTGTTTTACAATCAGCCAGATAAACCTCACAACCTAACCTTTGGATTTTTCACTCGAGCTCATAAAAACACTCTCACAGGGTACGCACACAAACCTTTACAAAACACAAGGCTTCACCAAACTTTTACTAATCCTAAACTTCTAGATTTTTGTTTTAGGAACCTAGAAACTTCTCTATTCACTCCAAAATGAAATAAATGCTCATAAAATCTTCCCAACTAGCAACACTCCTAAGGAGCAAATACCCAAATGATTGCCTACAGTAAAGAGTAGAAGAAGATTGGATTTCTCAAATAAAAGCTCTAGTCTTCATAATCTTGAAGATTTTGACCGTTGGGACTTCATGTAACGCCTCTCTACACCTTCATCGTTCTTCTACAGGCTTCATAAATTAAGTATTGGACGCTGGTTTGTCTTTTTGTGAGTTTTGTTTCTGTCTATAGCTTTGTGCAATGTTGGTCATTCTGAGTTTTACCTCTGACAAAGTTCAGACTTGTTTTAGCCTAAGTAGCATGCTTGTTGGCTTTTATGCATTGTAGAATAGCCCAGCAGCTTTCTCCATTCGTCATTCCTTGAAAATGCACACATTAGAAAGTTTCTTTTGTTCATGTGTTGAAATAGAAAAGTCAATGCACAAGGAACAAACTTGAGCAAACATGGGGAGCCTAAGTCAGGTCCACAAATAGTCAGATAGATTCGAAAATAATTTCTTTGAAGGCATAATCTAAACTTTCACCAAAATGGTAAGTTTTCTTTTTGTTACTAAAAAGGTGGTGCTAATTTGCTAAAAGATAAAGCTTTTAACCATCAAAATCATAATTAATAAATAATTAAATTAAAACATTGAAGCCTTGAAAAATGTTTCTCAATAAAACCGATGTTTCAGCTTAAAACATTGTTCAGCTTTTTCTAATTTGAGTAAGCTATTTTTCTTGTCACCTGGACTGTAATTAAGGGGATTCGTGACATTTTTGTCCTCTTCAAACACTAACTTTGGTTCTCTTATTGAAACATTGAAGCAACGTTAGTAATAAGAGTAAGGGTTAGGGGTTTAAATGATAGTGTTTTGTAAATTAAGGGGTTAAAATGAAATAAAGAAAAGGGACGAAAAGAAAACTTAAGATAAAATTAAAGAACTAAAAATATATTTTTGGTTATTAAAAATTAAGAAAACAAAGTTTATTTATTAAAAACTAAGAACTAAAAATATTAATGTGTATTACAAAGTTAAAAAGTAATATATATAATATTTGAAAATTTATTTATTTATTTTGTTTAGATTTGGTCCGAGAAAGAGGCGGTCGTCTGCTTTTCCCCTTAGGGGGCGTTTGGTACCAGGATTCTTTATACTTTTCTGGGAATCACTAATTGGGAATCTTATTTTCCTGCGTTTGGTACAGGGATTAAAAATATTTTCCTAGGAAATTAGGATTCTCAGGAACACATTTTAACCAAGTTTCCCACAAAAATTTTCCCAAGTGGAGGGGTGGTATTCTTAGATTCTGACCCCATGGGAAAATTTTGGGGTATGTAAATGACCATTTTACCCTCTCTCACAAACCATCATACTACAACTTCAAACCC
>JASKGM010007126.1:0-10332 GCA_034509205.1 Ceratonia siliqua | reverse complement strand
GGGGGAGATGGGAAGGGGAGACTGGAGACGAAGAACCTTAATTTTTTTTTTCATAATTTTAATAAAATTTTTTTAAATTTTATATTTGTATAATTATAAATAAAAATTCTTAATAATATATTTTATAATTTTAAATTTAATTTTAATAAAAAAATTAATTTTTAAAATTTATAATAAAGTATTTTTTCGTTCAAACACTAAAAAAATATTTTTATATATTATTTTTAATAATTTTATCTATATAAAAATAATTTTATATATTTTATATCTAAATGTCTAATAGTTGTTTTTTTAAAATTAGTATTTTTATATTATTATATCTAAATACTAAATAATTATTTTTTTAAATTAGTATTTTTACAAAAAATACATGCTAAAAAACAAAAATCCATCTAAACGGGCTTTAAATCAAAATCAAATCATCGGGAGATATTTCAACCTTGTAAAAGGGTGCTTGAGAAATGTTCGGACACCAAAATTCAAGGAACAACAAGAAGATTCCAACAATTATGGAGTGATATGCAAAAAAGATGAAAAGTCAGCCTCTAATAAAAGATATAATTTTAGTTAGAGCTATGACAATCAAGTTAATTTTTTTTATAGATAAAATTTTAAATAAATTATTTTTTTCTTGATATATACTTTAATTATATAACAATATTATTTATTATAAAAATATACACAAATTTTTATTAAAAGTTAAAAAATATTATAACTTAATTTAAGTTTAAATTTAAATTTAGTTAAATAATTTATGCGTCAAATACTCATTGAGAACCTTAAACTTTTTTTTATTATTGATTATAAAAAACTTTTAAAATTTATTCATTGTGTTTTTGTTTCTTCTTAATTTTACATTAATATTACTAAGAGTGAATGAATAAATGCATTGTTTAAGTTTCACAAGCAATTTTGTGTTTTTGTTTTTTACACCGGATATTTTAGACACATAAATGGTTTAACTAAAATTAAATTTAAAATTAGGTTAAATTATTGTATGTTTTCAACTTTCAAAGAATGTCTGTATATATTTTTATAATAGAGGAGATGATAATATAATTAAGGCATATTAAGAGAGGAGAAATTAATTTAGTCTAAAGTTTTTTGAGTGGATTTAGAGGGGGGAGCACTCCCCTACCTGTGTGGGCGGTAGGGGAGTTTTGTAAATTTTTTTTTATTTTTTTAAAAATTTTTTTATTTTTTAAAATTAATTAAATATTTTTTATATCATAAATTTTTTTTCAGAATTTTTTGAAATATTTTTGTATTTTTTTTAATTTTTTAAGTTACAAATAAATAGTAAAAAAAATTATAGATGAATAGTAAAAAGAATGTAAAAATATTTAAGAAAAAATTCAAAAATATTTTAAAAAATTTTGAAAAAAATACTTAATTAATTTTAAAAAGTAAAAAAAATTTTAAAAAAAAAACAAAAAAAGAAGAAGAAAAAACTTTGGCTTAGGATAGCCACATCCTTTAGAGAGTGATGAAGTTATTTGAGATGATATAACTAAATTTCTTAAATATAATTTACTAAAGGGCACGATGTAAGTCTGAGCCCAAAAGTGCCGTGTGATTTTCGAACTCCGTTAATAGAAAATAGTTTATCTGGGGAATAGTTTATTAGAGAGAGCTTATACTATATCATAACCTTAGAGGGGATCAGAACCTTCATTCAGCGATGAAATAAAGCAAACCTAGTACTTGTTAGTTGCTTTGATATCACTATTAATTGTTTTGATAAACTGTTAGCAGTTCGGGAATAGTGTAATCAAATGAGCAAACAGTTGAAGTTGCTCAATTTTTATTACTCGAATCTGCCATAAAGAAAAATAGTATGAAGGATCGCATATATTCTAATTTTTTAGTGATATTCGGTGTTACAATATGATCTTGCTTCGGTGATACAATAAACCTTACACAGTTTGTCTTATATAACATTCTTAGAAGACTTTTAAAGTCATTATAATAAATAAGCATTAATAATAATTAATAAGTTTGTCATATTTTAAAAAACTAGTAAAGTAATTTCAGATCTGGATGATGATTGATGCACATCTTATAAAATATAATAAATTATGTTCATCATCCATGAAGTTTTAACACTTATACTCATATTGGCTCTAATTTTAATTTATACAAAAAAATTTTTATTAATAAAATTATCAGTAAAACTTGTTTTCTTACTAAAATTTTTAATAACGACAATTCAATATACTATAAACATCAAAAGGCCAAGTTAATGTTTTTAAAATTTTATAATAAAAAAAATTTAATGTAAGTCTTTTGAAACTAAAAAGAATGTCTTGGATTTATGTTTTGGGAGACACTACTCTATGGCCCACCTTGGTGGGCGGTAGAGAGTTTTAATAATTTTTTTTTATATTTTTTAAGTTTTTTTTAATTTTTTTAATTTTTTAAAAATAATTAAATATTTTTTATATCATGGATTTGTTTCAGAATTTTTTAAGATGTTTTTATATTTTTTATAAAATTTTTTAAGTTACAAATAAATAATAAAAAAAATTATGAATGAATAGTAATAAAAATGTAAAAAAATTCAAAAAAAAATTAAAAACGTTTTAAAAAATTCTAAAAAAATACATAAGATAAAAAATACTTAATTATTTTTAAAAAGTAAAAAAAATTAAAAAAAACTTAAAAACTACAAAAAGTAAAAATGAAAAATATTAGTTGGGTGTAGGATAGTATTTCCCTTATGTTTTATAATTTTTTAAAAAAATTATAAATTAAAATTAAAGAAGGTGTAAATTTTAAAAAGTTTTAATTAAGAAAATATAATTTACTCTATAAAATAGTAGGCGGGTTGAGAACTTCATGTGATTTTTGGTAATATTAAATACCACGCTTCTGGTCTACCACATAAATTGTTAAGTGACAAAACAGAGATGAGAAATATCCAAATTATCATCATTAAATTAAATGTTATAGTTGTTGAAATTACTTTTGATCATAAACCATGAGGCATACAATGAATAATTGATTCCCAATTTTTATAATTAATCATGAATGCCAAGACAGAAAAAAAAAATACAGATAAGAATATCTATATGTATCATATCATTTTTCTAATTAAAACAAGCAGATTAATTTGGATTAATGATCTGTTTTACGGGGCTGCTTCTTATATCCAAGCCCCACTGACCTACCTAGTAACTTACTGAGCTGTGACATGACTTTTTGGTAGCTTGCTTAGGTATGTTATATGGGGAGGTCTATAATCTCCAATGGGCATGGATGCCAATCTACGTGGCATCATCCTAAATGGTCAACCAAATCTAAGAGTAGACAATAATTATCTGAAACTTCGTTAACAAGTCAACAATTTGAGATGAAAAAATAACATTTCACCAAAATTATATTATGACCCTAAAAAGTAAAATATTATTGCATGAATTATATATGTAAGTCCTTGAAATCCATTAAACGAGACATCATCAAAGATTTGGCACGTATACAGAAACAGTTAGACTGTTGTTGCAAGACAGTTTCGATTGTTCCTACAAACTGTGTAAAATTCGAATAATGAAAGAACAATCAGCTGTTATTATATTCAAGAACAGCCGACTGTTGATCTGAAGTTGCTTCAAAACTTCTGGGTACAAGCAGTTGGCTGCTACTTACTCTTCCGAACAACTTTTTATTATTTTCACACCTAATCAATGGACTATTTAATATAGAATGGTCAATTGTTTTGAATTAGCTAATTAAATATTTAAAACTAATAAATTATTAAAAATAATTATGTAATTTGTGAAACTGCAAAAGTAACCAAATACCCTCTCGTCTAATTTCCTTTTGAGTCCTCCTTGATTTCTTCTATTCATTTTATTCACTGATATTTCTTTCTTTTTCTTCCACTATCTTAAATTCCCAAGTGGCATTACTACAACTTTTCATTGTTCCATACCGGCCGACTCTAGCGATTGTCATTAACGGCCTTTCTTGTTGCTTTTCTACCCCAATGTTCTAGTTGTATTTCAAGTCTCATTGCACCTTCTTTTTCTCTTTACACTACAAGAAAAAAGACTTTCCGTGACAACTTTAGTTATAACATTGAAAGTCATCACTAAAGAGTTTTAGTGATAATTTTTCAACCTTCAGTGATGACCTAGTAGTTGTCGCATCATCTCGTGGCTTTGTTTTTAATGACAAAAAACAAAAATCGTCACTGAAAGACTTTTTGTGACAACTCTTGACATCACTAAAAGATATAGATTTAATAATGATATTAAAGTTGTCACTAAATGGTTAATTGATAATTTGGTTTGTAAATATTCTCACAACTCGTTACTGAAAGTAATTTTTTGTGATGACCAAAGTCACTACTAAAACTTTTATTTGTGACGAACAAAATAAGTTGCATTGAAACAACTTTCTATGACACCAAAATATGTTGTCACAAAATCTATTTTTTATAATGACATAAGCATGTAATCACAAAAACCCTTATTTGTAACAACATTCTTGTCGTTACAAAATGATGACATAAGCATGTCATTACTGAAAGCATTTTTCTGTAACAAGAATAACCCATATTTGTGACGATATATTTTCTTATAACTGAAACCATGTTTTGTGACAACATTAGGATGTCATCACTGAAAAACCTTTATTTGTGACAATATGTTTTGTTGTCACTAAAATTTTTTTTGTGACAACATTAGCATTGTCGTCATTAAAACACTTTTTCTGTAACAAGAAAAACCCTTATTTGTTGACCAAAATATGTTGTCACTGAAACAGCTTTCTGTGATGCCAAAACACGTCACTGAAACAACTTTCTGTGAGACTAAAACACGTCGTCACTGAAATTATTTTTGTGATGACATAAGCATGTCATCACAAAAACCCTTATTTGTAAGACATTCTTGTCATCACAAGCCTTTTTCTATGACAAGAATAACCTTAATTTGTGACGACGTTCTTTCTCGTCACTAAACCATGTTTTGTGACAACATTAGCATGTCGTTACTAAATCTCTTTTTTTATGACGACATTAGCATTGTCGTCACTGGAATCCTTTTATTGTAACAAATAAAACCTTTATTCGTGACAACATGCTTTGCTGTCATTGAAACTTTTTTTGGTGATGACATTAGCATTATCGTTACTGAAATACTTTTTTTGTAACAAGAAAAATCCTTATTTGTGACGACATGCTTTATTGTCATGGAAACCAATTTTTTGTGATGACATTAGCATTATTGTCACTGAAACTATTTTTAATGTAACAAGAAAAACTCTTATTTATGACAACATTAGCATGTTGTCACTAAAACCCTTATTTGTGACGACATGCTTTATCGTCACAGAAACCCTTTTGTTGTCACAGAAACCCTTGTATTTTATCAGAATCAACTAATATATATATTTGAAATGGTTATAACAACATTATTAAAAATACATGTTTAAATCCGTAACTTTATTGAACAACATAATATTCTAATATATATAACATATGGGATTTCAAATTCAAGTATGTTCCGAATAAGATGAAACTCAAAGTGTACTAAAACATTTATGAGAGTCCGACATATAACATAAGCATATCAAACACAAATATCCAAAGCTCATTCATGAAATTCAATTTCTTCATGTATCTTCCAAAGGATGTGCTGTAGAAGGAGCTTCAGTAATTTGCTGATGAGAAACCTGTAATATTCAAGTTAAAGACCATCAAGATAAAATTAAAGGCCCAATGATAATTGCAAAATTATTTATATATTTGATCCTCTAAGCTGTTATTTGAGCTATGTTTTATTACATTTTTAGTAGTTAATTGGGTTTTTCTTGGATATTTTTCATGCAGACAAGTTGGAAGCAAGACTGGAGGAAAATAGAGTTTTCTGAGCCAATTTCCAGAGTGCAGAGAGTTGTAGTGCTCAAGGATTAAAGATGCAGCGCTAGAAGAGAAAGTGGAACCAAGTCAGAGAGCGCAGTACCTAGGCCCCAGAGGAGTTGTTTCAGCAATCAAGTAAGAGAGTTAAGTGCCTAGGCGCCCATGTCCCAACGCCTAGGCTCAGCGACTATTTTTTAGGAAGCTCATTTAAGCCCGCGAGCCTAGGTACCCCATAAGCCAGTGCCTAGTCAGTAGGAGTCACTTAAAGAGTTTGAAAATAAGAAGAAAAATGACCTTTTGACTTAGAGAAATAAGAGACTAAGTCTGGAACGCCCTAGAGAAAGCTTAGGGAGGAGTTTTGTAGTAGGAGAAGTGAAGAGAAAGGAATAACGAACTACGTAGTTTTAATTCTCTTTCTTTTCATCTCTTTCATTCTTGATTCTAATGTATTCTTTCCTTTTGACTATATTGGTTACAACTCCAGTGATGGAGTAGATAATTTTTCTAGGATTACAATATGAACCCACTTGTAATCTTTCTGGATTTAATTCTCAATAAAATTTACGTTTTTAAAGGCCATTGGATCTATGAATTTGGTCAAGTTTCCAATATAAATATTCAAACTTTCCACAAAATTCTCTAAAAAGATTAAAACCACGTAGTCCAAAATTTTTATATAACTTCGTCATGGGTCCCTATAAGCATATTCACTATGCTCTATGGATGGATCAGTAGTAACATACAAAGTGTTTTTTCCCATAGAATAATCCCTATATATGGATCAACAGGAACATACAAAGTGTGTTTGTTTGCTATAATTTTATAGAAGGAGCAGAAAAGAGATAGCTTAGACAATGAATCAGTGATGTATTTGGTATGGGATGAAGATCGAGCTATTCAGGATTACTCCTTGCCTCAATTGGATGAAGCTCAGTCTGGTATTATCCGGCCGCCTATTAATGCAAATAATTTTGAGATCAAGCCGACTATCATTTAGAGGCTTCAAACATCACTATAGTTTGGAGGTTTAACACATGAGGATCCATATAAACACATCAAAGTGTTTCTAGATTTATGTGACACTTTCAAGAATAATAGGGTCTCTATTGAAGCCAAAAGACTGAGGCTTTTCCTATTCTCACTATAGGATAAAGTAAAAGATTGGTTAGACTCCTTACTAGTTGACTCTCTCACTACATGGGATGTTTTGGCCCAAATATTCTTGACCAAACATTTTTCACCGGTTAAAAGAGCCAAGTTAAGGAATGAAATCACTTCATTCGAGCAGCTGGATCAGGAGACATTCTATGAGGCTTAGGAAGGGCCTTTTAAAGAAATACCCAAATAATGGCCTACAAAACTGGCTGCAGATAGAAATATTCTATAATAGGCTGAATGGTTACTTGAGGTCCAACATAGATTCCACAGTAAGTGGTGCCCTTATAGCCAAATCAGCGAATGAGGCATATGCCCTGCTGAAAGGGATTGCTGCAAATAACTACCAGTGACCTATTAAGAGGTCCATAAATAGGAAGGTAGTGGGCATTTATGATGTTGACACCAATATAACCCTAAACGCTCAAGTTGCAACCTTAACTAAGAAAATAGACTGTGTTAGATAGGGTAGAGTTTTGTAGTTATTTGTGAATTTTGTGGGGACAACCATTCTTACGAGTAGTGCACTATGAGTTTTAAGTCGGTACAGTATGTTAGTAACTTTAACTGAAAACAAAACAACCCTACTCGAGCAACTATAATCCTAGGTAGAGAAATCACCCGAACTTCTCATGGAATAATAACCAAGGAGCACTATAGGTTATGAAGCTAAATCATTCACCAGGTTTTCAACCGCAAGCAGCAGCACATGCTCCCAATCAAAAGAATAAGTCTTCCTTGGAGGAAGCAATGATGCAATTGGCTAATAACACTAGCCAATTCATGACCAAAACCAGGAATCACCTCTAAGAAATGAGAACACAGTTATATATGATGAATCCATAAGAAATCTTCAGATTTACTTGGATCAGCTAGTTGCAAATTTGAAAACTGACCACACAGGGTACATTGCCTAGTAACACAAAGATTAATCCTAAGATTGATCCCAATGAGTAGTGCAAGGTTGTGACATTGAGGATTGGTAAGATGTTACCTGAGGCAGGAGAAAATCAGCATCGACTCAAGAAATTAGAGAGAAGTGGATTGAATCGGAAGTGAGCAAGAATAAGAAGGGTGATAGTGGGTCTGATGTTAAATCTGAATATAAAGTCATAGTCACCCCACCACCACCACCTTTTCCTCAGAGGATTCATAAGAAGAAAATAGATGCTCAGTTCTCCAAATTCTCTTATATAATTAAGAAGCTGTAAATCAATATTCCCTTCATCAATGCATTGAAACAGATGCCCATTTATGTGAAGTTTATGAAATAGATACTTTCTAACAAGAGGAAACTGGAGGATTTTGAGACAGAGGTCCTTACTGAGGATTGTAGTGTCATCCTCTAAAAGAGATTGCCTCCAAAGCGTAAGGACCAAGGAAGCTTCACAATACCATGCACCATTGGTGAAAAATTCTTTGGTAGGGCACTGTGTGACTTGGGGGCAAGTATAAATCAGATGCCCTTATCTATTTATAGAAATTTAGGACTGACTGAAGTAAAGCGGATTAACATCGCCTTATAGTTAGCAGCTCACCTACCCCAAGCGAATTATTGAAAAAAGTTTTGGTTAAGGGAGATAAGTTTATTTTCCCAGCTGACTACGTAATTCTGGATATGGAGAAAGACAGAAAGGTCCCTATTATCTTAGGGAGGCCCTTTATGGATATTGGCAGGGTATTGATAGATGTTTAGAAGGGAGAACTTATTATACAGGTTTTAGATTAAGAAGTCACATCAAGGTGTTGAAGGCCCTTAAATACCTACATGAGTCAGATGAATCTATAGAGTTGAAGTAGTTGAGAACTGCATTAGGGAGGTGTTTACTAATGAACACCCCAGTGACCCCTTAGAAGATGTAATTATGAAATACTCCAGTGTAACTAGACATGAATCTAGGGAGTATCTATAACTCCTAAACTCTACACCACATTCTTACAGGCCTCGGTTGCATTTTGAAACCTTAGACATCCCTACTGACAAGGGGTCTAAGCTTAAGCCGTCTATTAAGTGCCTCATACATTGGAACTAAAACCCCTATTAGACCATCTAAGTTATACTTTTCTGGGGAGCTTTTCTACACTACCTGTGATTATATCTCCACTCTGAATGAAGTATAGAGAGATAAGCTGTTGAGGGTGTTGAGAGAATACAAACAGTTATTAGGTTGGACCATAGTTGGTATAAAAAGGCTTAGTCCTTTCATTTGCATGCACAAGATTCTGTTTAAAAATGGTACTAAGTCGATCATTGAACATCAGCGCCGAATCAATCCGATTATGAAGGAAGTAGTGAAGAAGGAGGTAAATAAGTGGTTAGATGCATGATCATCTATCCCATTTTAGACAGTGCTTAGGTGAGCCCTGTATAGTGTGTACCCAAGAAGGGAGGGATCATAGTTGTGCCTAATGAGAAGAATGAGTTGATCCCTACCAAAATAGTCACTGGTTGGAGAGTGTGCATGGACTACAAGAAGTTGAATAAGGCTACTAGGAAGGATCACTTCCCTCTTCCTCTCATTGACCATATATTGGATAGACTAGCCAGTACCTTCGCATTAAGGAGAATGCCTTTTGGGTTGTAATGCCTCAACCACCTTTTAGAGGTGCATGATGACTATCTTCTTTATCATGGTTGAGAAGTTCATAAAAGTGTTTATGGATGACTTCTCAGTTTTTGGGAGCACTTTTGATCACTACCTAGATTGAATGAGGCTTAGATGAACTACACCATAACTAAGAAAGAGTTATTAATAGTGGTGTTTGCATTTGATAAGTTTTGGTCCTGCTTAGTTGGTACCAAGGCTATAGTCTACACTAACGACTCGGCGATCAAGTACCTTACTGAGAAGAAGGATGCCAACTGACTAATCAGATGGGTTCTACTGCTTCAAGAATTTGATCTAGAAATTCGGGAAATAAAGGGTACTGAAAACCTGGTAGCCAAACATCTTTCTTGGTTAGAAAGTGAAGCTAATGCAAATGAAATTGGTATAATTAATGAATCATTTCCTGATAAGTAGTTCTTCATTTGCTAGTAGACAAGTATACCTTGGCATGTAGATTTGGTAAATTTTTCGGTTAGCCACATTTTTTCCTCCTGACTTTACTTCCCAACAAAAGAATAAAGTTTTACATGATACTAGCCTCAATTTGTGGGATGAGCCTTTCTTGTTTAAGTAGTGTGCATATTGCATCTTACAGCGCTGTGTACCAGATGAGGAAATGGAGGACATCCTAGCCCATTGCCAAGCATTTGAGTATGGAGGCCATTATGGAGGCGACAATGCAACTAAAAATCAGGTTTTTACTAG
>JASKGM010007124.1:31120-84239 GCA_034509205.1 Ceratonia siliqua | reverse complement strand
AGCAAAGTCAAGAAAAACATCTACTCCCCTTATATACCTTGGATCAACTCTATTTCTAATTTGTATCCAACCTTTATTAACCATTATTCTGTATAATTATACAAACAATGAGATAGGACATCAACATTATCATTTAATATTATGGGACAAACACAATATGATGTCTATTAATATTATGGGACAACAACTTACTAATCACAAGCAATAACAAGTATATACTACAGGCCGACATATGGAAGGTTCATATCTATGAGTGGGTCACCTTTATTTTATTCAAGAGTATAATAAAAATATGTAATATAAGAATTTTTTTATTATATGATAATATATTTTTCACATTAAAATTAAATTTTATTTGTGTAATTAATTTTATAAACATACAATTAAACATAATCTGATGGTGTTCTTCATTGATAGCATATGTCCTACACCCACTATGATAATCAAATATTACCACTACAAATTATCTGATTATAAGGTACACACGTTTCTCTTAACTAATCCTTTATCAAGCCTTCATTATATTGCTTTCTTCTCCTCAGTTCTTCATTATTCATGTCCTCATGCACTATCAATTTGAAAGTGTCTACTATGATTGCTTCATTGGTTATAGTCATACTCATATTTTTTATGCTACGTACATATTCATGTTGGTAATAAAGTGCTAAAGGCAGACACAACCAATTTTATACAGGCATATGAAAGAGTTTGGATAGACTCCCTGATTATATATTTAGGTGTTACTGTGTTAGAAGACATAGTCATATACTTCTATTTGATTATGGATCCATACATCCCTGAATATGTGGTAAACCTAAAGTAAAATTATTTTTCTTAAATTCTTTTCATTGCTAGAATAGGAACAATAGGATACAAAGTGGCTCTAAAAGTTGCTCATATTATAATGTTCCAGAGGTATGAAACTAATAGTTTCAACATACTATTTCTCATATTATAATGTTCCAAAGAGATCTAAGTAGAGGGTTTATGCTTAAGCTACTATAAATCACTCTTACCCTAGTGCATATTTTATACATCACATAATGCTCACAATAATCCACCAAATATTAAAAAAGCATAACCACCAGCCTTAGGCACAAAAGAACAAGGGTACTAACCTTGATATAATATGCTAAGAAAGCAAATCATAATTTGTAGAGGCAAGATGCAATTGACTAGCAACCTAAAAAATGAATAACTTGTTAAGTTGATTTCTATTTTTGAATTTTTTACTTAAAAAATAAAATAAAAAAATTACTTCCTGTGGGTAAAGCAATCACTTAAAATAACTATTTGCAACATAAAATGCCATAAAGGGTAAATCTTACATATCTATAGTAATTAAGATGCTTTGGCTCCTCTTAATAAGACATGTAACTACATTAGATGCTATCCATGGTGTGACAACTATAAAATCAAAATACTTGAACATGTTGAACAGGTGGATAAGATTCTTTTATTTACTAGTAAAGGTAAAAATTTTCAGCCTTATACCTAAAAAAGCTTCAACTTAACAAATAACACTAGTAAATAAAAAATATAAATTACATATGAAGAGCAAATTACAGAACCTCTACGTACATGTTACTGTCAAACTTCAATGACAACACCCATATTTCAAATGAAAACTACTGTAATCAATAAATCCATCCAATCAGTAAAGTATGCGATTCACATACAATCTTTAAAACTAGGTGGACCTTGGAAAGTCTATATATATATATATATATATATATTTTATCCACCAATATGGCATTAGTTGAATAATTATTGCTGGGAATCCACTAACCCATTAAAATTATATACATTGCATCTAATGCTATATGGAGAATGGACATGTATAAGGCAAAGTGTAAGTATACAAGAGTGCAAAGTGCGAAGCATATATGAATGCTTCATGGAAATTGATTTTAGGGTCAAAAAGACAATAGGATCAGTGTATCCAATTTGCAAAATACACAAGAATATTAAAGTCAAAATCATGAAAGCCCACCAAGCAAGAATTGTTAGAAAGAATCTGTATCCAACTCTATTTCCTCTTAACAGCACAGGTTGTACATTTTAGAAACAGCGCAGCAAAAATTTTATTTATAGGGATTTCATATACTAAACAATATGGCAGAGATAAGGCTCTGATACCACTACTGTAAGAGACTTTAATGAAACCTTAAAGTACGAAAGATGAAATAATACCTCTAGCCATAGTTTGTTCAAGTAAGAGAGAATCCCTGCTGGTTAAACTTCAAAAACCTCTCACGTAACTGCAATGGAAAGTGTTTTGGAAGAAAGGTTATTGGTCTATTTTCCAACTCTAAGCATGTATCTGATGGATGACCACAGGTAGACTTAAATAGACCAAGACCCTCTTCTCCTCTTTCTTGAATGTTGGAGACAGTTCCTTCCATCAAGGAAACTGTTCCCACGATTAAGGAGATATGAGTACTTCACGTTTACCACTTTCAACAAACTTCTGAGTTGTTTCAATTCAAAAATGATATCTCTTTTATCCCTTAGTTATGGGAAACCAAATATTTAAAGTAACTTATTTAAAATATTAAAAAATGTGGAACGTGGGCCACTTGAAGCCATTGAACATAAAATACATTCAACAAAGGTGTCACAAGAAAGCTCAAGTTAAATGTGGCAAATAGAATTGTTAAGGATGGGATGTCCAAATTGTGCAATGGTGCAGAGTGCATAGGTTTCCTTCATCAAATGCCATTACAAACAGTAATTGTATTAGCAAAACTGACTCATAATATATATATTATTTTTATAATTTCAGTAAAATTCTTGGCATTGGTAGCAACTACTGGTCTTGCTAATCACAATTAAGTACAAAGCATCCCAAACCAGAGCAATTAGTACTTACAGATATCTCGACGGCAAAATAGTTTGAAAAACACTTGGTGGAGACTTAACAGTATTCAGAACCATATAGAACTCAAAGATGATCTAACCAAACATTTTACTATTGAATAACTAAGCACATTGATTGAACAACAAAAAAAACCAGCAAGAAATAATATTTGAAAAAAAAATTACCAAAAAAAAAAAATTAACACCTTTTTTATGTCTAGAATTTCAATCATTTCCGACCCAATTATAGGAAATGTAAGTTGAAAGCCTGGAACGTGTTCAAATGAAGAACTAAACCAGTAATCCATAAACCAATCACAAAATGCCCATCACTCAATCTTATGAGTTTCATATGAAACTAAAGGAGATAGGAGAGAAGTTTCTTCGTGTGGTCTAACGATGAAGGGTTTAGGAAGTTTACAGGTCTTAGGTTCAAAGGATAGGGAGACAAGGTGCAAGATTGTGACTTCAAATTTTTTTTTTAAAGTAAAAGCCAAGTATGCACTGATTCCATTTAAATGAGTCAAATTTCCAAAAACACAACAAAAAATTATACATGGTTTATACAACAAATTCACAAATTTTCTTTTACTTTCCTTTCTCTCTCTATAATGTTTTTCATTGGAAACAAATAAGCGGACAATAGATAAGGTTTTTGTACATTTACTTAAGAAAAAACCCGAAAATACTTGAAACTATAGACCCAAAAGAGAGTAGACGCAAATATTAGCTTGGACTTGGAGGAGTGAGTTTCCATCCTAAGAACATGAGAGGATATGCCTTTTTTGGGAACCTAAGATTCCTCCCAAAAGCAACGCCTCAGGTAGCAACAAACACCACCAGTAGCGGCGTTGCACGGCAGTGAGCAGGGCTGACGAAGGCGACGATGGTTGGCCAAAAAATTGCAGCACTTTGGACGTTCCTCATAGTGTCAATCGAACAAAAGGTAGAGAGGGAGAGGTGGGTTACATTAGGTCTTCGAAACAGGGGTGTTTTGAGAAAGGGAGAGGAGAGCTTTTTTTCTTATTTTTTAACTTTTTTTTTGGAAACAATTTAGGCATTATAGTTTTAGTGACGCATAAAAGTCATCACAAAAGGGTTTTAATGATGACATTCTAAATGTTTTCATTAAATCCTGATTTTTTTACACCATTTTTGGCACCCAAAAAATACCTTTACTTTTAGTGACGATATATTATGTCGTCACAAAAACTTTAGGTTTAATGATGAGTAAAAGTCGTCACAAAAGGGTTTTAGTGACGACATTTTAATTATCGTCACTAAATCCTAACTTTTTTAAACTCCTGCAATTTGTAAAAAAAAAAATTTGACTTTTAGTGACGATTTTTTGATACCTTTTGTGATGACAAATTAATGTTATCATTGAAAAATTAAGATTTTGTGACGCAATTAAAAAATCGTCACTAAAAGTTGTTGACAACTACATTTAGTGACGACATTTAAAAGTTGTCACAAAAAACCCTGTTTTAGTAACGACTTTTAAGTTCGTCACAGAAAAGTCGCCACTGAAAATCAATTTTCTTATAGTGTACAAAAATAGGATAAAAGTTGAGATTCTTAGAGGAATTAAGTAAAAATTATTAAGAAAAGGTTTACCTGAGTTTTGTCAATGAGATCCTCCCCATAATTCTCTCCAGAGTTCTCTCGGGCTCTCTCAGAAAGCTCCGTAGACAATTTTCCACAAGTTTTACATATTCTCACCTATTTGTACGCAAGCTCCACTCGGTCCGGTGAACTGATTGGTAGCATCCACTCGACCAGAACCTGTATTTTACCACACTGGTAGTTGCCTTCATATTACAACATTTTAGGGTCCATACCTTTGTACTTGTGCATTTGCTACGCTTTCCGGTTCAGGTATTACAGTTTGAATTTGGTATGCTACAATGCAATTAGTTTCTCAACAAATCAGTGCACTTCAAAAAAGATGGCATATAGCTACAGACAATTATAGTGACAATTAATGTAACTGTCTCTGTAAGTAGTTTTTAGTGATAGATTAATAAGTTCATCACTATAGCAATAACATTATACCTTCGTTTATACAACTATTTTCAGAATAGGTTTTGAATTTTTTTTCCATATATAAAAAATATTTATTTTTGAATACTTTATAATTTTAATTTTTTTAAAAAACACAAAACACGAAATAATTTTAAAGAATAAAAAATATATATTTTTTCAAACTAAAACTAAATATCGTTAATTATTAATTGAAATAATTAAAAAATATAGAGTTTTGAAAGAATAAAAAAATTTCTATATTAATTAATCGATTTTAAATTTATATTTTTAAGAAAATAAACAAAAAGAAGAGTTTTTAAGTAAGTAAAAGAGGTATGGGCTAGTAAGTATTAAGTATCAACCTGTACCTCTTCCAATTAAATAGGTATAATATATCCAATTAAAATATATTTAAAACTTTTAGTTTATGTTTAGAAACTATAAAATGGAGCATATGTGATTGTATTTTGTATATTCAAATATGTTGTACAAGATATATAGAGTAAAGCTAGAGTTACGATTTCACAAAAAAGAAGAAGGTAGAGTTACGTTTATACCCATAACAAACTAATCTAAAACTATCTAATACATTTGAATTTTATAAAATAACAAAAAGGATCAAGATAGCAGAACAGAAATTCAATTAATGATTAGATAATGTAGAAGCTGTGTCAACCTGAGGTCGGGATAAATTTCTTCACCTAGTGTCTTCCTAAGATTCACGCAGCCTACATACAAGGAGATCAGAAACCATGCTCTAATTTTTTTTTTTTTTAATTTACAAGTTTTTTGTTTATATTTTGTTCCAATCTTCAACAGTTATAGTTTCTCAATCTCTTCCAACTCTTTAGCAGGCAAAGCTAAACTTATAATTTTTCAGACCCACCAGCATTTTTCATACCCACCCTTATGCTGGTGGGTCTGGCCCTAAAAATTTTTGAAGTCTGTGAAGTGGCACCTATAAGAAGGGTTTTGGATAGAGTGATCTATCAATTTAAAAGTCACGACATTTCATCCTTATGTATTAAAGATTCCAAGGACAATTTTTATTGAATTTTTTGGAACTCTTTAGGTAAACTATTTAGGATTTTAAAATTTGGAAAAGGCATAAAATTTATGATTTTGAACTAGAACTAAAAATCTTAAGTTTTGATCCTTTAGAATTTTTTTTTTCTTGGTTCCAAAAGAGGGTATTCCCTTATTTACAATTAAATGGAGAAATGACAGAAATGTAAATAAGTTTTGAGTACTTTGAAGCCATCATTGGTTGAGGGGGCCGTAAGCGGAAGCTGTCCCTGAATAGTTTTGCAATTAGTGGTCAAATTAGGAGACTAGTCGACTGCTTTGTAATACTGTGAAGGTTTATTGGACCACTTGGAGTTCTTGTATGGTAGTAAACAAGACTTATCTTACATTCAATTTCTTCTAGTTACAATGAAAATTGATGGAAAGCTATGATCCTATGAATAAAGAACTTCTTTTCACTAATGATTGGAATCTCTTTAGACTAAACCAACTTGTAGTAACAGTTATTGCCTGAGAGAAGAATCTGATAGCCTTTGCCACAGGGACACTTGAAAGTAATGCTTAGGCACTTCTCAGCCCACTCTACACTCACAACTTCCTCTACTCCTCCTCCATTGTCATCCTGCAATAACATTTGCATTAAACCCAAAATCCAATAAAAAGAAACCCTACATAATAAACTAAGGACAAAACTTAGGTAAAGTTCATTATAAAGTGTTTGCTATCAAGTTCTGAAATTAATAAATAACACATATACAAATAGATATTAATGAAAGTAATTGACATAGTTAAGTGAAAAATTTATTATATATGTAATTCATTAATTGGTGGATATAATGACGTATCATTGATTGGAGAACTTAATGACAAGCATCTAGGGAAGAACTTTACCTTATTAGTTTTTTTCCATAAACTAAACACCTATTGGAGGTCACCTCAACAAACAACAATAATAATGGAAAGAATATTACAGTGCTTCAGAGGTGACCTCAGGCCTTCTTTCAGTATGAAAAGTGATAATAAAAGCAAGTAAATACATTGCGCATGAAAAAAAAAAAAATGTATGTTCATCCTATAAATGCTTAGCCATTTTATACAAAACACATAGAAAGCAAAGTAATTTGTCAGAGTTATGGGAATAGAGATCCCATGTAAATCAAGCTCCAGTTTGGTCTTTAATAAGTTCAAGCCTTCACGTCTTGAATTTGGTAACATGCTATGCTTCATTGACACTGCCAAATGGGAGAAAATCAATCTTTGTCTCCGCAGAGTGAATGGTGATAACTACATATACTGCCACTCAATCAGCACCAATAGTTTACAAAATTTAGCTTAGGCAAAGGCAATTAGATTATGCTTGTGCTCATCTCACAATTGAATTCCATTTTGAAAGAAAATCTTAATGCATTTATTAAAATACAAGGAACAAAAAAAGACAGAAAGACAAAACGAGTGCATAATACAATCTTTTTCCTCGGTGATGGATTTTGACACAAGCAGCAAACCTCAATTTGCAGAGTAGCCTTTGAGAAAATTGATAATGATTGAAACAATTCTAAATGGAGAACATCTCCTGTACATACAGAGTAGCCTTCAAAATTCCACAGCATACTTTCTTTCTCTCAATCGTTTTCATTTACTTTTATCCATCTTTATCTCACTCACTCTCAATTCACCACCATTTAGCATATAGATATCGAAATACCATGCCATACATTATTTGAATCTCTTCTGACACCCCATAATCTTTCTTTCACTGATTAAGACATCAATTTATGAGTTATGACTATTTTTTACGCCTTTAAAAACTAAACAACGATCTAACATATTAAATTGTTTTCTAAACTGCAGGTGCTAAGAAATTCATAATTATGCACTGAATGATTTAAGTGTTCAAGGCTCTAACATATTAAATTATTTCCTGAATGGTTTCTTAGAGTGACTAAGTTGTAGTTCCCATATATCTTTCTGGATAACAATGAAAGTAGAATCAAACACAAAATTCCAATTCCTTAGACACAAACAGAAACCGAAAAAAAAAATTCTTATCAAGAAAGCAAATGCACACCTTACACACGACTTTATCGCCTTCGTAGAAATCTTCTTCCTCCTGCATGACCTCGTTCCACCATTGCCTCATCTCTCCCAGGCGATCCTTCATTCTTCTCAGCCTCTGCAAGTACCAGTACAATAAAGAAAACCCAAATTCTCAACCGACCATAAACTCGAATAAATGCAACAAAACATTCCATACCATTGAATTTGAAGTTTCTTCCTTGGTCAAATCCACTCCCATATCTCCCGAACTCGAAGAGAGACAAAAGGCTTTAGCAGGTGAAGGAGTAGGATCAGAGACGCACCGTTTCAGACTCGGAGGCAGAGGAGGTAAACGGGAGGCCGAGGCAGACGGATAACCAGCCCCATTGGCGTGCTCCGGCGAATGAAACGGGGTAGGTGGATATCCGTCAACTGTGGCCGCAGGTGGGCTGTAAGTATCAGAAATGCACCGGCGAAGAACTGGGCTGGTGGGTTTTGCGTTCTGGGTTGCAGCAAGAGCTTCAAGGCTCAGAGGGAGCGATATGGCAGAGAACCCGTGGAGGGTGGGGAATTCGTGCCCACAAAAAAGCTTCTTGGCTCTGGGTTCGAAGTCAGATTTAACGGCAGCGCAAGATGGGTCTTGCAGAGAGGAACAAGAGGAGGGTGATCGTCGCTTCACGGAATTGGATCCCGAGCAACCGCAGGCGGTACAAGGAGGATGGTGGAGGAGAAGGTCACATCCGGTAGGGGTAGTGGTAGTGACAGTGGCAGCGGCAGCGGCAGCGGATGAGGGATTGATGCTGTTAAGACGCAACATGGAGAAGAGATTGGTCGGCTCGAGTGAATCTTGAGGTCGCTCCTCCGGGTTCTGCACATCAATGGATTCTTGATTATGAACACCCATTCTTGGAGAATTTTCTTGAAGATTTTCCCTTGCTTTTTGTTTGATCGTTTGTCTGATTAAAGTTTTATTCTTCTACTAAAGTGAAAGAGAAATGGCGGAGAGTGAGTAGAGGTAGCTTGTTTATATGTTCCGTTGCTGTTTTGGAGAGTCCGTACGAATTTAACAGAAGGAAAACGGTTGGTGTTACCTTCGTTTTTCTTTTTTTTGTAATGGAACATTCGTTGTTAAGGCAAATACGCAGACCATCTTAGATCATTAGAGTTTGACTAATGATACATACCTAAATTTTTTTATATATTTTTAATTATTAATATATTATAAAATAATAATAATAAATTATAATAAATGATAAATAATAATAAAATTATATATAAAAAATTATATATATAAATATTATTATTCTAAGCGTTTAGGATGGGAAGAGGTGATCTTCAAGAGTAATGATGATTTGGGCACTCGATCCTAGGATAGCTTTGCTGTCAAGCTTGAGGGCTCAAATTTGGTAAGACCTTTGTTCCGACTTTAGATTTGGGTTAAATATTTGGGGCAAGCAAACTATACTACCATAATTTTTTATTTATTATTTACTTTTTAATTTTAATAAATTATTATGTATATCATATATATTTTTATAAACTTTTTAACATGTTTTATATTTTTAAAATTTTTTTATACTTATGCATGAATAAAGTTAAAAAATTTATGAATAAATAATATAAAAAAGATATAAAAATATTCTTTAAAAATTAAAAATATTTTAAAAAATTTTTAAAAAATTATATGACCTAGACAATAATTAATTAATGTTAAAAAATAAAAAAGATCGAGACAAAAAATTAAAAAAATTATAACACTTAAATATCAAAAGTTATGGTGCAGCCCCAAAAATAAGACTGCACCATAACAATAATCTAAATATTTAGGCAAATGAAACTAGGGAGGCACTCACCAATCACCATATTTTGATGGCGGTAGCCAATTTTTTGTTTTTTATATATATTTTTTTATTTTTAAAAATTAATTAATTATTTTTTATAATATATTTTTCTAAAAATTTTTAAAATTTTTTTATACTATTAATTCATAATTTTTCTATTACTATTCATTTATAAGTAAAAAATGTTAACAGAATTCAAAAATATTTTCAAAAATTTTTAAAAAAATATATGATATAAAAAATAATTAATTAATATCAAAAAGTAAAAAAAAAAATCAGGATAAAAAACAAAACAAAAAAGAGATGGGAGATAAATACTAAAAGACAATGGCGGTAGCTTATAATTATCCATGAAATTATATCTAAGTTTAATTATTTGGTTTACATAACTTGCTAAAGTGAGCTAGGCTTAGGATTAACCCATTAATAATTTATTTTTTAATTTTTTAAAGTATGTACTAAATTTACTATTTATTTTTATGTATTTATATTTTTTTATCTTGTCTCTTTTTCTATTTTTCATTCTATAAGTATGACTTTTTTCTACCAATCAAAGATGATAAAAAAATGTGACTACTTAAACAAAAACACTCTTACTTATAAAAGTTATTATAAATTGAATGTAAATTGAATTTTCTAGTATTTTTTAGGTAAGAAATATTAGTTATTTGTAAAGTTATCAAATTAACTAAACCAATTTTTTTTTCAAACTTTAACAAATTTTTATTTATATGTAAATAAGCATAGGTCAAACCCTACTTTATCTATGGGATTGGCCCAATACCCAACCTTCAATGATGAGCCTAAATTAAGATGAGCTTAGGCTCAAGCCTAAGCCATAAATTAAAAAGGCTATTGGGCTGGGCTCAAACTCGGCAAGTTGTCACGCCTTATCTATGGACATGTGACTAGTGTAAAAGATTATCACTTGGATAACATCTACCAACTACACATGCAATGCGTTATGGGAAATATAACTAACAAACTTAGATACATAAATGTAACTCAATAGGGGAAATTTTTTATAAAATGTTGACAGTTTTCCTTCAAAGTGGACATATCCCAAGTATAAAGCAGACAACCAGAAAAGGTGGACATGCCAACTATTAACCAAAAGGTCTCCGTGGCTATAACACAAAAATATGAATACCATAAATACAATTTACAACATATACCAACCATAATATACAAATATTTGACAACACTGCAATGACACAACTATGCAACCCTAATCCAACTATCCATGACATCAAATATTGCTCCATTCATTCTTCAAGAGAATTCATCAACCTGTGGCAGCAGCTTGGTAATTAGCATATCTTGATCTGAAGAAAAAAATATAATATACAAGAGTGAGTCATACATACTCAGTGAGTGAAAACAAATACTAAATTGTAATATAATAATAAATAACAAATATGTCTTACAACACTAAAACAACAACTCGTATAGCATAATGTACCAAGTAAAAACATGTTACGCAGAAGCAAATAAATTTAAATACTACGTTATTAGGATCTCACAGTTCATAAGTAATCATTCTCCATTGAGATTAAGGTTATCCTCACAATCATATCATACTAGGATCCATCAAAGTCCAATAAGAGAACCCAAACTGAGAACCTAACTAACTATCTCTAGGATCGACTCAACTAGAGAAGAAGTCAAAGATTCATTTGGGACCCACTGAACCCAAGGGAACTAGAAGAAAGCAATATCTCACCTTCAAGACACACTCAACCAGAGGAAAGCAGAGAAACCAATCCTTTACCAGAACTCACTCAACTAGCAAAAGTTGCGACCTAGGCTCACCAACTGGTTCTGCCATAGATCTACTTTAGATCCTAGAATAATTCAAATCTAACAACATTCAACATTCGCAATACATTTCGAATCCCCTTTCTACTATTTAAAAATTTTCCCATAATAATATCTTAAATCCACTTTCTCCTCTAAATTTCATTGACTACCACTTTCCACATAATACATCAACTGGGATAAGTGCGTATTTCATAAAAGCATAACGTTACTTGCATCATTTCAAGTAGAATATAATACTTTCACATTACAATTTGTACATCAACTTTCAAGTAGCAAAAAAATCATTTTATAAAAATCATGGCATCCAAAGATAAATAAATATTCACTACCCTTGTTATTTTGGAATACTTACAACACTATACCACCACTCTTGATAGTTAAAAACACACTAAAACAAACCCACTAGATGGAAGGAATTTCAACTATCCTTAACTAGTTCCATTTAATTCCAAGCAATAATTTCTGAAAAACCATAGAAACAATTGATACAGAATATATATTAATAACTAGAATTTTAACTAAAAGAAAATGAAAAGAGAAAGAACAATGAGAGAAGAATGGCTTGGCACAATGCCATAGCCTACTGTACATTTCAGTATATAAAGAGATTACATATAAGCAAAATTACAAGAAGCATTTACAGAGAAATAAATTACAGAGGAAAAAATGGAAGGAAATGATACCACTCATAATGTTCCAGGTCAATAGTTAAAGGAGATTAAATCTATGAGCTGTTAATGGGTGTTGCTGTGACATTCTACATGATCTTCGTCCATTTATTTTTCTGCATAATCTTCTCTGTCTGCATGATCTTCGTCCATATATTCTTCTGCATAATCTTCTCTGAGTGCATGATCTGCTCTGATATTCTTATCATTAACTTCTAAAATCTTAGTATCGAAAGCAATGAGAGTGAGAGAAACACTATTGTAGAGCTACTGATAAAATTCCACGATTGCAGCATTGTAGCTGAGAAGCATCATAGGGAAAGGGAATTAGTTTGAATTTTCTTATAGTTCACTCACTATCACAACCTCATGTATTACTGTATCAACGTAGAGATGAGAGGAAATTTAGGGAATTGGCCCACTGCCACTTGGCAACATTGGGAAGAGTAATAACTTAACAAGCTGCTGGCAAGAAAGAGAATTAAAGGAAGAAAATGGAGTGCCAAGAAGGAAACATAGGTTGAAGAGAGAAAGGAATCGAAAGTCTAAATAGAGAGGGAAACCCCAAGCAAACTGACAAAGAATTTTGGAGTTATAGAACGTGAATGAGCAGCTAAAAGTACAGTAACTTTCCTTATATATTTTTATTGAATGCTCTAGAACTCCAGCCAAATAATTTATAAAAGAAAACGATATTTCCGCTGGTAGAATGAGTAAAAATACCCTCACTTGGTTGACAACAGAATGCAGTCGTAGAGATATCTAAAGATGCCACATAATTAAAGAGAATCTAGGAAATTTTCAAAATTTATTCAATATTAAAAAGACATTTAATTAGCACAACAATCCAAAATTTACTCATCTCATACAAACCCCATTTATTTAAGTAAGCTTTTATTTGCACATTGCTTCTTTCTAAGAATCATCACTGAATTTAAAATTCTCACTTTTTCAATAACCATCATGTGAAAAATTTTACAGGGTGAAGAGAATTTTTCTCAATTAAATAAGTGACATTCATTTTCAAATTAACATAACCTAAATTAGACGAAATTTTCTAAGAAACATATTGGTAATAATTTTTATGTAAAAGGAGCAATACAGGCTTGGCCCATGAACAAGTTAATTGAGCCTAAGATCGTGAGCTAAAAAGCATACTGGGCTTGGCCCAAGATTGGTTTGTCTCATCCCATGAACAAGGTTAGTAATAGCCTAACAACATATAGTCACTAGTAGTTTGTTGGAGGTGATAATTTTAAAGTGGTTTTAATGCCTAAGCTTGTGGAGTTCTTGTTGGGAATATGATGTCCTAGAAATCAAGTTTATTCCCAAATCATATAAGGAGTGATACTTTTTTATAATTAAATAAAGAGTTTATTTATGTAAGCTTTGTATTTATGGCTATTAAGGTACCGAGATTCTAAATTAACCAAGATACATTTGCATAAAGGTTATGCAATGGAGATATGTATCTTTGGATGAATCAAAACAATGTTCACAGTCATTGAATAGAGCTAGTCACTCTATTCAATAAAGACTACAATGTTCAGATGGCCTTCATTGAAGGAGTATAATTCTCCTCTAAGGGAATGGTGAATCTCAAACCATTGAAGTAGTTGACTTCAAGTATTTACACTGATATATGAATAGGAATCAAGTGAGATATCACGCTCAAGTTAAATACCATTACTTCAAACTTGAACTCATACATGTGCACTCGATTATGGCATAACCGAAATCCTAATAGAATGTGGGCTCATGTTCATATCCAATATGGTCTTTGATATACTAAGGGCAGGACCCTCGAATCACGTTGGTTAAGACTCTGTATGTTGGGATTATAGTTGGAGTAAACATCAGGGAACATGTATACAAGAAATGAAGTTCATAACATAAACATCACTTCTAGTGATTTCAGGAAGATATGTGATAAACCTAGACCTAGTGAATGATAAATTATTTTTTCATCATTTCTTGATATCTTTTAGATATGTTCTAAAAGTATCTAGTTAATTATCAGATGAAATATGAGAGTAGGGGACAAAATTGACATTAAAGGTAAAATGATAATTTTGCTTTGTGTCAATTGATGGCTATGAGGGTTCATAAACTCATAGTTTGTAATTGGACAACCAATACTAGATTTTGACTTCTCATAATTTTAGTTTTTTTAAGAGTGTAATCATGAGCTTATAGTGGAATGATTTCATGGTTGATGAACTAGGGTTGTCTTAATGACCTTAAGATAATCATAAGTCTATTGGAGCTTGCAATTCCTATGTCCAAACTGATCTCCCACCTAACTTTGCATAATTCAATCCATTTAAGTTAGAAGAACATTTTTAATAAGGTTTATATTAAGATTTTTTAGTGTTTTAGGGCTTGTCTCAATTAAGATAAAAGTCTTAATTTGGACAAGACTTATCTTAAGACAAGAGTTGTCTTAAATGATATAAATGTGTCTTAAAAGAGAGAAGAGTTGTCTCATGAATTTTGGACACATTTTGTGTGCCTTATTTGTGGACACATTTTTGTGTGTCTCATTTTTGGACACATTTTATATGTCTTATTTTTTGACAAACATTTCCTGAGAACAAATGTTGTCCTAAGTGTGCTTGTTAGTGTTAGAATTATTGGTCTTAATTAAGACAAAGGATATCTTGAAAAGACAAGAAGAATTCTTACATTACTTGTCATGATTAAAGTAAGAGTTGTCTTAATTAGACAAGGGATGTCTTAATTAAGACAAATGTTGTCTAGTTAAGACAACCATTGTCTGAGTTGAAATTCTGAGACAAGTCAAACTCCTAGAAGACTATGTGGTTAACGTCTAAATCATCTTAGAATTTAAATGTGATTTGCTTTGAATTATTCTAGGATGAAAAAGTTGAAGTGTAGAAGGATAAGAATTGTGAAGATTCATGACTATTAAGGTGTTCTTCATTCACTAAAAGACTAAGAGGATGAGGAGATTGATAATGTGTAAAATTCTATATTAGAATTTTAATCCAAGCACACTATTTGTTGGCCAATGGAAAGCTACAAATTATTTTATTTAATTGTTAAATAAAATAATAAAATATCAAATAGATCATGGAGATTATGATTTGATATAACACTAGATAAACTATTATCCAATAAATCCCATAGGTGGCATCAACTTTGAAAGGCTTTAGATGTGCTCCCAAATGGTCTCCCAAATGAGAACACAAATAAATCCTTGCAGTAGTGGTGAGTATTTTGATTTTATGAGCAAGGGTTGTTCTCTAGTAGAGGATTATGTTTAGTTGATAAGTTACCAATAAAATTAAAGAATCTAAGATTGATAAATAAAAAGAGTTTTTGAAAACAAGAAACTAGAGATAAATAAGAAATGAAATATACGACCAAAAAATGAGAATAAGGTGAGAGACTTGGCTGAGGGTTCACTTTTTATCATTAGGCAATGACAAGTAATCATATACAACCACTCATTATGATCATAAGCTTGACAATATTCCTAGCCTTTTGTCTTAATTACTAACTGTAGATAGTAAAAGGTGCCCTACTACCCCAATCTTTCCTCAATTTGTTGGTAAATAGAAGAATGCTCCCTACTTACTCCCTATTCAATAAACAACTTAGGACAATCTCTCTAAATTTAATTTAATAAAAGCATTAAGATGAGAAAGATAGGTTAATCTAGGAAACAATCTCAAACGCTTGGATTATTTCACCTATTTTATGCTCCACTTCACAGTTATCAAGATATAGACATCCACATAACCACAAATTGCTATCATGAATAAGAGAATCAAACGATTATGTATTCAAATAATCCAAGCATTTGAGATTGTTTCCTAGATTAACCTATCTTTCTCATCTTAATGCTTTCATTGGATTAAACATAGAGAGAATTTTATAAGTTGTTCATTGAATAGGAAGTAAGTAAGGAGAGTTCTTCTATTTACCAATTAACTAAGGAAAGATTGGGGTAGCAGGGCTCCTGTTATCTATGGTTAGTAGTTAGGATAGGAAATTGGGAGTATTGTCAAGTTTATGATCATAATGAGTGGTTATCTATGATTACTTGCCATTGTCCAATGATAAAGAGTGAATCCTCAGCCAAGTCTCTCACCTTGTTCTTATTTTTGGTTGTTTATTTTACTTCTTATTTTATCTTTGGTTGATTGTTTTCAAAACCCCCTTTTTTATATTTCAGTCATTGATTCTTTAATTCTTTTAATAACTTATCAGCTAAACCCAATCATTTGCGAGAAAATAAAACCCAAAATACTTACCGTTATACTACAAGGATTTATTTGTGTGTTCTCATTTGAGAATGCATAAAGTTTTGGCTTTATTACTGAGGTTTGAAGTTTCTCATTTGGGAACACACCATTTCTCTCTGATTTTCCTCGAGCTAACCTTTTGTTTCTGAAGTAGGAAATGAGTTTTTAAAGTGAAAGACGCACACGAGCGCCTAGACACCCAGCCCTGGGGTAAATTTGGGGGAAAATATCGTATGAGTGCCTAGGCTCTACCCTCTCAAGTATAGGGGATTTTCATCAATTTTGGACGCTTAGGCTCCCAAGCTTCCAACTTTGGCATTTTTAAGCTCATTTGCACTTAGACTTGCTTCCAAATTGTTCCAAAGCTTGTCTAACTTTAATTACTTCGTCTCATAAATGATTTCCACCTCAAAAACACCAACAAAACATAAAATAAAGCTAAGAACACAAGAAACTCAAGAACAAAGCAATCAAATGCAAGAGAATTCAACATAAAACGTGATACATTATGCACATATAAACTCTCTAGGGTTGTTAGTCTTTGACTACAACTAAAAGACTAAGGGTTAGGTTAATATAAATTTAATCTAGCCCCTAGCTATCCATAACATTGATTCATCCTTAGAGGTGTGAGGAAAAAGAGTGAAAAACACAAGAGAGAGGCGTGAGGATTTGAGAGGAAAACTTTTAGAGTTATGCGACCTTCTATAGGAAAAAGAGAGAGCTTTCTATTTGAAATAAACTAGAAAGCCATCATTCAATCTTATTAATTTATTCTTCTCACCTATTTTCATTACAGTTTTCTGGATTGAAAGAATTCACAAAGAACCAATGGTAAAACAATTGGTAGAGAAATTTGCCACAATTTATTTGGCTACAAAGGTATTTATTTTCTCCACATGATTTCATGCAAGTTATGTTTTTGTGATTATCAATCTACTACGTTATCTTGTGTTTTTTTTTTTTAAATCCAAGCTTGTAACGATAACACATGCTTAAAAACTAGATCCAACATTAGGTATCAAAACCTAGGTTGCACGATTTTCATGTGATTGCTGCATGGTTGGCACCTAGCATTTTTACTATCATGATTGATTGAAGAAAAGAACCTATGATGTATGTTAATATTTAATTTAATTTTTGGCCATATTAATGTCCTAGAGGAATTTGCTTGTATTTTTGTTTTGGGATATAACAAGAAGGGTGGCCCCATGTGGTCATGTTTCCTTCTTGGTTTGTTTGTTATTTTAAAATTTTAAAATTGTAAATTTATTGTAACTAAGTCTCAGCCACCCCATAAAGTACCTTGGAGTCTTGGCTAGGAAAAAGGTAAGTGGCGTCCCAAAAGCCCAAGATGGATGGAGTGTAAGCTTAAAGATGAAGGAAGCATATTAATATAATTTTAGGCTCATTATTTTTTGTTTCCTAGGATGGACATTAATATGGTTTTGTATGTATTTTTTTAAATATTCATAATATGTGATATTATGCGGTGATAACATATCATTTAGGCTAGTAGGTGCCAATCAAATTAACATGTCATGCATACATTTTGTTTTAAATTTAAAAAGGTTTTAAATATATAAAACATAGTATGTGCATAATTTAGCATCAATAGATGGATGGCTAATAAGACTATTTTTCCCAACTAAATAATTTAGTAAGGAATTAATTAGGTCCATAATTGATCACTTAGTTAAAGGTACATAATTTCCAACTAAAGAGTTTAGTTAGGAAATAAATAAGTCACCTAATAACTAAATAATCAAATTAAACACCTAAGTATCCAAACTAAAAGGTTTAGTTGTTGGATATAATTGTTTATTCTAAGTGTTTGCGATACAAGCATGGATTTTAAAAATTTTAAAAATATTCAAGCTTGCAAACAGGTGAAAACGAAACACATGGACAAATAACTCACTGCTAGAAAGATAAGTAAAATAGATAAGAATTTTACATACATCTTCTAGTCACTTTATTTTTGTAATATACATCCCAACCAAGCGTACTGACCGCCTCTTCATTGGGAAGTACCAATCCATGGAACCCACGGTAAATAGGCTTAGTGATTGGAATAAAAACAAGATGAAAGAAAATAATTGATAGCTTTCAAAGGAAATTAGAAAGCCCTCCCTTTCCCTTCAAGTATGGCGTGTAGAATTCTACGAAGGTAATCAAAACGAAACTCAAATTTGCTCTTAGTGTTTTTCTCTTAAAATCTTGAAGCACTCTCAAGATGTTTTATCTCTAATAATTTAAGCCACTAAGAAAGGGGGATAGGTTATATTTATACTAACCTAACCCTAGGTCATTCCATTAAATTCAAAAATATCCTTCCCTAAAACTTATTGATTCCACATGCCTACTAGGAAAAATAGATAATTAAATTATCTAATGATTTATCAATTAATAATTATTTTATTCATATTTTATTTAACTATTAAATAAAACATGTGGGGCTTTCTAATTGGTCATGCTTGAATATAAAATTCAGAGAAAGAATTGTATTTAATTAAATCTCTTTGACTTAGTGAGTCTTCTAGTGAATGTAGGGCATATAAGAAATTAAAACTCTTTTAATTTCTAATCCTTTATTCACAAGGATAATTAGGAGGGAATCAATTCTTATCTTTTTAGGCATGCTCCTCTCCATCTACAGGGAGGAGGTTGTCTTAAAAATTTGAACAATTCAAACTTTGCAATAATATTAGGATGGATAATTAATTAAAATAATTTTACCTTAATAAAATGATATAGCCAAAATTCCAAATTAAATTAAATTAAATTAAATTAAATTTTAATCAACTTCTTCAAATTAAATATTTGAACAATTTAAATATAAATTTAAAGTGGTTAAACAAAACTTAATTACTAAGATAAAGGTTGTCCTAATTGAGACAACACTTGTCTTATTTAAAACAAACATTTATCTTAAAATTATATTGTCTAATTAAAAAAACATTTGTTTAAATTAGACAATTAATGTTAGAATTGTTTTTGTCTCTGTGGTGACAAAAATGTTTCTCACATTTTTAAGCATGCTTAGGACAACATTTGTCCTAAAATAACTCTTTGCCTAAATTAAGACAACTCTTGTCTTAATAAAGACATTAGCTAAAATGATATCAATTAACTTCATCTTAAATTTATTCCAACTTAATGTGGATTGAATTCTCCAAAGCTAAGTGGGGAATTCGTTTAGACATAGGAATTTCAATCTTCAATAAATTTGAGATTATTGTAATCTCATTGAGATAATCCAGTTTTATTAATCATAAAGTCATTTCACTAAAGACTCATGATTTCACTCTTGATAATTCTTAAAATTACGAGACGTCAATATTGAATATTGATTTGTCAAATTTGCAAACCTAGTGTTTGTGAACCCTCGTAGCTTGACATAAGGTAAAATTACTGTTTTACCCCTTATATCAATTTTGTCCCTGGGTATCAACTTTTATTTGATAAGTGATCAAATAATCTTTTAGAACTTGTCTAAAACTATCTTGAAATGATGAGTAGCTAATTCAACATTTCACTTGGCTCATATTTGTTACTTGTCTTCCTTGCATCACTAGAAGTGATGCAATGTTATGAACTCCATTTCCTAAATTTATGTTCCCAAATGTTCACTCCCACTATGATCCCAACATATAGAGTCTTGAATAATGTCACATAATGGTTGTCACAACATGACAGTCGGTGAAAAGCCATCGCTTTATGGCTTTGGGTGCATAAGGGAAAACGCAGAGAAAATGGAATCGCCTCCAATTAATTAGAAGAATAATTGGGATCTTAGAAAAAGAATGAAAACTGGCCCTCGGAACCAGAGGAAAGGTTTGAGAGTCTAATTACGCGTAGGGAAAGTGTTAGGCACCCTACAACATCCATCCCTAAGGACGGTTATCCTAAATTGTTTGTGCTTAAAGAATTTTAATTTATTTAAATTACCCCTTTTTGTTAATAAAATAATAATGAACAAAGATGGAGAAATAAATAAATAGACCTGCCTTACCAAGTAAGTGCCTACGTACCCCGAAGAGGGATCAAAGTCAACGTAGTTCAGAATTATTTGGATAAGTCGATTAGGTGAGATGTATAATCTCGGATTGGATAATGTTAAGACATTAGGGGAATATAAAATTCCACTTAAAGCCTGGAAAACAAATTAAGAAATTGGGAAGAATATACCTTCACTAAATGCCCAAGAAAATGAGACTTTGGGCAAATAAAATTCTACTGAAAGTCTAGAAAGAGAAATAAGCGGGACTTCGGGAAAGATGAACTTTTCACTAAAAGCTCGTGAAATTTAGGACATTGGGGAGTATGTAACTTCACTGAATGCCACGAAGATTAGGACATTGGAGAAAATAAACTTCTACTAAAAGTCCTTTAAATGTTCATAAATGGTAATTTTATTATTCTTAATCAAATTTTAGTTTATTTTTTTTAAAAAAAATTTTTATGACAAAACTGAAGTTGCTAAACATAGGGGTGAGAATGGAATTCCCAAAAGGTATTTAGGTCAAAATAGGATTCTCAAAATACTGAGGTTAAAACAAGATTATTAAAAATCATGGAGGCAAAATGAAATTTATGCCAATAGTGGGGCTCAAACATAACTTATGTAAATAATGTGGAAAAAACACAATTTATGTAAATGGTGGAACCAAAATGTAATTTTCTTTTAAAGTATCAGGACCAAAATGAGGTGTCAAAATAAACATTTTAGATTAAAATTTTGTTATTTACAAAAGGGTTAAATTTGCTTAAGTTCTATATTGAGAATATCTGATTGGGCCTTTGAAACCCTTAGTATTTTTAATGATTGGACTTTGGATCCCAAAATTTTTTTTTAACAATAAATACCTTCTTTTACCTATATCACAAAATTTTGCACATCTGAACAATAAGGTTAAAGTGATTAAAACCAGGAATGGGGGTTTTAAATGATGCTCACTGTTTTAAATGATGTTTAAATAGTAATATGACAAATTGTTTACCCCATACGGACATCACAACAGGTATAATCATGCAACAATATCCTTCTTTTTATTTTCCCTTTTATTTTCTTCCCCCCCCTTTTTTTATCTCTATTTCCCTTTTTTATCAAAGTAACCAGAAGTTGCAGCTCAATGTATTAACTTTGCTTAAACTAACCTACTCTTCTATGATCCTTGCATCAAAATCAACCATCAATACATGCCTTCCTAACTAAGAACCAGATTTACCAAGGCAGTTTAATAACCTAGCAGAATCAAGATTCCTAGAACTCTTAAATCTTTAGCATACCTAATCACATTCGGACTTAATTCACTGGTTTGATTTGAAGCTAATGACCCTGTTTATTTTAAATTCCTTTAGCCCTGAAACCGAAGTCTAAGACCATGAACTTAGTGGATTCTGCTGCAATCACACTCAATTCCCTGAGCTAGTCTAAGTAGAACCAGTTATAACATCCATATTTGAATTTCCAAATTGGAAACGCCAATTAACATAACATAGAAATTGAAGCAGAACAAAAATGCCAGTCTTATTAAATCACTATGGCATGCCTAACTAATTCATGAAAACTTAGTGAAACTAGAACAACAATCTTAACAGAATTAAGATGGCATACCAGCATGATTAGGGAATTCAACCAGAATTAAGTCATAGTCCAAACTAGAAGATTGAAACACTAGCATCAATTAGAGCAATTACATTCATCACTATAGAAATAAATGAGAGAAACCTTTTAAGAATCCACAAAGTGATTCCTTTCTCTGCTTCTCTTCGTTCTCTCCCTTCTGAGTCCTCTCTGATTTTCAAAAAATCTCTAGAAATCCTTCTTCTGTTTTTCACTCTCCCTCCCCTCTTTTTGATTCGTCTTCACCATCCCTTATATAGCCTCGTCCTGGGAGCAAATCCCATGGAGGACGGGTCTTCAACCCTCAGAAATCAAACTGGTACATAGAGTGTTGCGCATCGGGGTTACATACCGCGGGCAGTGTAGGACAGCAGAGGGGTGGGAGACAATTGCTTTATCATGCGGTGGCTAGCAGAGGTAAAAAATGGAAGCCATAGGTGCAGTGTAGAGGCACGGGTGCGTGGGGACACAGCAAACAGAGATATTAAAAGAAAAAAAAACTATGGCAGAGAGATAGCGATGCAGAGGAAAAGAGGGGACCAAAAGTGGTCCCCGATTGATGCTCGTACAGAGGTGAAGGAAAAAGAAAGGGAAAAGTAGGTGAGGGACGCAGGGGAAGCAGAGGGTGATATCAGAAGAGGAATGAGGGGATGCAGCTAGGATTGGCAGGAGGGAATTTGGGAATTTAGGGATTCCGGGTCATGGGTGGCTTCTCGGGTCGGGTTGGTTGGTGGGCTGAGTCCGATTTGGAAGGGTTTGGACTGAGGGGATATTAGGCTTGTGGTAGTATTGGTCTGAAGGTGATGGGCTAATTTTCCTCATATTTTGTCCATTGGCCTTATTTTTTTTTTTTTGCCTGGACAAAATCCAGTGTTTACAATGATCATACCCATAGTACATCAAAGATCATAATGGTCATGAACACGAGTCCATAATTTATCAAGATTTTGGTTATACTATTAGTGGATGCAATGTGTGTGAGTTCAAGTTCAAAGCAATGACATTAATTCTAACATGATATCTCACTTGATTCCAAATCATTTAATAATGTCATTACCTGAAGTCTACTACTTCAATTGTTTTAGATTTATCTTTCCATTATAAAGGAATCTTATTTGAGATTTATCATTCCCTTAGAAAGGAATCTCATTATTTTCGTGGAGGTAATCCTAACACTACGATGTTTATTAATAGAGTGACGATCTCTACTAAGTAACTATGAATAATATTTTAGATTCATCCAAAGAAATATATCTTCTTTTGCATAACCCTTACGCAAATGTGTCTTGGTTTTTCAGAATCTAGAAACCTTAATAGCTAGAAAAAAAAGTTCACAAAAATAAGCTGTATTTCCCAATTTAATGTAAATACATTTTAATATTAATAAATAAAGAGTTTATTTATTTAAGCATTGTTTTCTAACTATCAAGGTTCCCAAAATTCTAATCAACTAAGATACATTTGCATAAGGGTTATGCAAAAGTAAGTTTTTTGCATTCTAATAAACTAACTATCAAGGGGGAATTATAACCTAACCCCTTATTCTTTGAGTGGTCGAACTCTTGAGAGGAAAATCATATTAAGAATGCCTCAAGTTTTTTGAGAGAAAAACACTAAGAGCAAAAGTGAGTTTTGTTTGACTTAATAGATTTCTACACGCCATACTTGAACGGAAAGGGAAGGATTTCTAATTTACTTTAAAAGCTATCAATTTTTTTTTTTGTTCTAATCGCTAAACCTATTCATCGTAAGTTTTGTGGATTGGTGTTTCCCAAAGAATAGGCTGTTAGTACACTTGGTTGGGAAGTGTGTTACAAAATTAAAGTGACTACAAGAGGTATGTAAAATTCCTATCTATTTTACCTCTCTTTCTAGCCTGAGTTATTTGCCTATGTGTTTTGTTTCTATCTATTTGAAAGCTTGAATGTTTTAAAATTTTTAAAAACCCATGTTTGTATAGTGAATACTTAGGATAAACAACTAGATCAAACAATATTAATGGGCCAAATGAAGGTGCTCCTTAACTATGCTAAGTATGAAGATACCGGGTAGCACAGTTAAGTGGGAGGGTCCCAGTTTACCTTGCAATAAATCTTCATGGCCCACAGTCAGCTGTTTATTGCAGGAAGGTAAATGATCATTGAATAAATAATAATAATAAAACTTATATGCTCATTCATACATGCATCTTGTTCCAAGTCCATTTGATAGCTATAACTTATAGTCTAAAATCTATTTTTCAAACATACCCCTAAGAATGAGCCCATTATCCATTCTGCTTTACAAAGGCACGCTTACCAGTGAGAATTATATTAAGTGGAAGAGAAACCTTAACATCTTGCTTAATTATAATAAGATCGCATTGGTACTTTCTGAGCAAGCACCAAATCCTTTGATTGCACAGTCTACCCTAGAGGAAACCAAGTACCACAAGAAGTGGCATGATGCCAATTTATTGGCTAAGTGCTACATACTGGCCTCTATGACCAGTGTGTTGCAATAGTAGCATGAAGGCATGGAGCATGTTACTGACATAATGTACCATCTAGATGAGATGTTTGGTATAAAGACTCGGTCTGCTAAGGTGAGAGCAACAAATGCTTTTAAAGACCTAAACTAAAATCTAGGGGGCCAGTTCGAGATTACATGCTCAAAGTAAACTCATGCCTAAATGAGGCTGAGCTGCACAGGGATTGAAATTGATTTCGACACTCAAGTCTCCATGATTATACACAGCTTAAACTCTTAGTTTTCGCAGTTCAAGTTAGACTATGAATTGCACAATAGGGACTACACCCTTAGTGGGTTAGTGAATGACCTACAATATGTGGAGAAGGTTCTTGAAATAAAAAAGAACTCAAAGGTTAATGTTGTAGTTATGGAGCCCAAAAAAGCTAAGGGGCTTGGCAAGAAGAAGAAAAATGCTAAGAAATTGGCTGGGTGAAAAAAGAAGTCCATGAAGAAGAAAGCTCAGAAAGAGGGCAGCAAAGGAAAATGTTTCCACAATGGTGCTAAAGCACATTGGAAGAGGAATTGCAAAGTCTACCTTAATTTTGTGAAGAATAAGCATGGTATGGGTTTTCTAAACATGTTAAAAGCCTATTTAGTTTATGATTTCACTAAAGCCTGGATAGTAGACTATGAAGCCACTAACCATGTTTGTATTTCCTTACAGGGGTTCAAGACAAAGAGAAAGCTGATCGAAGGTCAGTTTCAAAAATGATGGCAAATGACACTCTTGACTCAGCTCCAGCATTAGGAGCCATTACTTTGAATTTTTACAATAATAAATATTTTGTTTTAGAAGATTTTTATTACATTATTAGCATTTGAAGAAATTTGATTTTTGTTTACTATTTGATTAATTTTGGATATTCTATTTATTTTGGTGATGGGATCACCATTTTAATAAATGGAAATTTCATTTGCTTTGGAATTACAAGATATAATTTATATTGATGTGCAAATTTTAAATGCTAGTAAGTGCACAAATCACTAATAACCTAATGATAAGTTTACCCTAAGGTCGATCTTCCACGGAATTACAGTGGTTTAAATCCTTAATTATTTTCTTTAGAAACTAAATTTTCCAAATACTAAAAAGAAAACAACACAAAATAAAATCCTAAAAATTCTAACCAAGTTCTTACGATGGCTCAAAGTTAATTAAACTAAACTTGCTAAACTAGAAGAATACAAAAATAACTAAATGAAACTGAATTAAATACTATGAAAATTAATGAGATTTAGCTTACTAACCAATCATGTATTGAATATTATGTGAATTAAACTAAAATTTCTAAGTTGAGATTATTGATTTTTTCCACTAGAGCTAGAGAACCCAAATGATTATGGACAGCCTTCACTTACAAACAACTAATTAATTTCTTTGCCCCAAATAGCACAAGGAAAAGCATACAATCGTTTAAATTAAATTAAACCAATGAATTTAATTTAAACTCATGTTCAAGAGAGCTCAATTAAGTGTAGATGATGTATCCAACATCTAATTCTCATATCCTAATTTTAATTACAAACAAGAGATGATCACTCCACAATATAATTAAACTGCATAAAACAATGAATAGAAATAATCTAAACTTGTATTAAAAATTCTATCCACCAAAATATTCAATACATTCATGGTAGCTAAACTAAACAAGCACAATATATTTAGTCTCTCATAGTTAAATTTAACCCAGTAAAATTAATTATAAGAATTCTAAACATATTGTAAAATAACACAACTAAAATAGAAGAGTGAAATTTGGAAATCAGAATGAAGACAAAATAAATAAAATTTGAAAAGTAAGAAGTAATAAAAAAAAAAAAAAAAGAAATCCTCCCCCTCTTGAATAGTGTTTGCATGTGGCGGAAGATGGTGAGTGGTGGCTTGGCTATGCAAGGGAGAAGAGCCAAAGAGACATTATAGAGAGATGGAAGCCAAAAGAAATTGAAGTCTATAGCTTTCTCCAAAAGAAATTGAAGTCTACAGCTTTCTCCAAAGATGGAAGCCAAAACCACTCCCTTATTGTTGGTGAGTGGTGGCTTTTTTTGTAAGCTTAGGGCTTCAGTTTGCTATCCCTAAAATGACGTAGTTTTAGGTTAGCTTCTTCTTTCTTTCTTTTTTTTTTTTTAATAGAAAAGAGATACTTCAAGGCTCTTTGAGTATTCCTACAAATAACATGAAAAACAACTTAAAGTACCCTAATTATAAAATAAAAAACATAAAAATTGATAAAAATTATAGCAAAATAATAGGATAAATCTTAATTTATCGAATTCCCCCAAACCTAAATTTTGCTAGTCCTCGAGCAAAACAAAAAGAAAGAGAAAATGTTAAATTTTAAAACAACCTATAAAGCAAGCTTGAAAAACTTTCATGCCTTAATTCTCAATGTGAAAAATACTTAAATACTTTATACACAACTACATTTAAAATCCCAACACCACAAAGTTTATCATTTAGATCAAATGCATATATACACCCATATTCCAATACTCAAAATATGTCCAATCAGTCATCAAGCATATGCGAATAGAAGTTATGTAAACAAAAAAGAGCAAATACAAGTTTGCATTTGAAAGTAAATATAATAAATAACTACTCAGATGTTCACAAAATAGATCTCATTAAAGGAATTAAATATTAGGATTGTAAAGATACCACAATGCCTATATCATTATTTCAATCTCCAGAAGCAGGAAATACCATGTGTTAAATGAGGACTTAACTTCATGGAATTGCCAGAGCATCACATGTACCACTAATTTTTTTTTTAATTTTGCAGTAGCAACTTTCACATGCTTTAAAGAACTTGGAATCTCTTCTATCTATTTTGTTTTGTTTTCTTTATATATATACATAGTTTTTTTTTCTTTTCTTCTCTTTTTTTTTCCTTTTGTATATATATATATATATATATATTCTTTTCTTCTCTCTCTTTTTTTTAAAGAGACCCAAAGATAGTTTTGCTCTAGAGATTTTGGCAATAACCCCACAAAATGTTTTTAAGCACAAGACAATTATGAGGTAGAATATAAAGACAAACACATACCCAAATTCTATACTCAAGTCATTTAACTGAAATAATGAAAATAAACAGCATAATTCTTTAATTAATATATAAAATCCTAACATTCACTACAAAGGCTATAGAGATCATCTAACAATTACAATCATAATGAAGAGTGTTTAAAGAATAGACGGAAACTAACTCTCAGAATAAAACACTTTAGGCTCAAAGAACTTGCAAGCTAGTCTCCACTATTTGATTCTTAGTCACCAAATTCAAGTTCAGGCCAGTTTCAGCATTAAGAGCATAATTTATGGAATATGAATATTCATCAATCCTTACAACAAGCTTTGAAATTGTTAAAGAAAAGAAACACAAAGTGTATAAAAGGCTTAATTATTCACCACAAAGCAAATAAAAGCGTGAAAAAAAAGGAAAAAAGTTTTTTTTTATTTGTACCCCCAAACCTAAACTAAACATTGTCCTCAATGTGTGAAATAAAGCATATGTTTAGCAAAGAGTTTAGCAGGGAATAATTATGTGAGAAATTGAAAAAAAAATCCAAATAAAAAGAAAAATGAAAAGATACTACCAAATATAGGTGGGTTGCCTCCCACCAAGCTCTTTCTTTGACGTCGCAAGACATAGCATATTATTGGCTAAGGATGATTATGCACCTCAATGCACTCAATATTCTCTTTTTCTTGGAATCCTTCCAAATAAGGCTTCACACAATGCCCATTCACCTTGAATGTATCTTGATTCCTTGGATTAAATAGCTCTACAGCTTTATAGGGAAAAACTTAGACCACTGAGAATGGTCTACACCATTTTTGCTTCAACTTTCCTGGAAACAATTTAAAATGACAATTAAACAAAAGAACTTTCATTCCAAGAGAAAAAGACTTATGAAGTAGGCCTTTGTCATTATAACGCTCAGTGCGTTCTTTGTAGATAATCGTATTCTCATATGCTTCATCCCAAATCTCTTTTAACTCACTAAGTTCAAGCAAACACTTCTCTT
The DNA here is from genome assembly GCA_034509205.1 of Ceratonia siliqua. Classification (NCBI taxonomy): domain Eukaryota; kingdom Viridiplantae; phylum Streptophyta; class Magnoliopsida; order Fabales; family Fabaceae; genus Ceratonia; species Ceratonia siliqua. The sequence goes on along the minus strand of JASKGM010007124.1, from coordinate 55,522 downwards.
CTACTTTCTCAAGGTCCAAGTTTAGTTCCCTAATGGCCCAATATGCCATGTGCTCGAGTTCAACAGGAAAGTGACATGCCTTTTTAAAACCCAATCTATAGGGGTTCATTCCAAGGGGCGTTTTGTATATAATTCGATATGCCCACAAAGCATCATTTAGCTAAAATCTCAACTTCCTTGAAGGTAGCACCATCCTTTCCAAAATTCTCTTGATTTGTCTATTGCTAACCTCAACTTGCCCAGAAGTTTGCAGGTGATATGGAGTTGCCACTTTATGAGTGATGTAATATTGTTTTAATACCTAGCAAAGAGTTTATTGTAAAAGTGCTTTCCTACATCAGTAATTATTGGCCTTGGTGTCCCAAACCTGCTAAATATCATATCCTTCAAGAATTTTATGACACAATTAGCATCATTAGTTCAGGTGGGTATAGCCTTAACCTTTTTGGAGACATAATCAATAGCAACTAGGATGTACTCAAAACCAAATGAAGGTAGAAAATGACCCATAAAATCAATTCCCCACACATCAAAGAGCTCAATAACAAGAATATTTGTCAAAGGCATCTCATTCCTCTTGCTAATACTAGCACTCCTTTGACATTTATCACAATGTGTATAAAAGTATGAGCATCTTTAAAAAGAGTTAGCCAATAAAAACCAAACTGCAATACTTTAAGGGATATTTTCTTACCACAAAAATGACCGCCACACTGTAACTCATGGCAAAGGCTAGTATGCTTTGTTGCTCATCTTCAGGCACACAGCAACTGATGATTTGATCTTGCCCAAGTTTGAACAAATAAGGCTCATCCCAAAAGTAGTGCCTGCAAGAAGACAAGAATCTCTTATTTTCATAAAAGGAAACTTAGTCGTCAATGCATCACAAGCAAGATAATTGAAACCAGCAAGGAGACAAAGAAGGAGAGGGAACACTGTGAGAGAAAGAGATATGAGGAAAAATGTAGTATATTTCTTTGTATCATTTACAAAGACTGCACAAGAATATATAAGTTAGAGACTATCATCCTAATTATGGAAATAAATAAGCCTAATTATGGAAATAAATTTGTTACCTAAATAAATCAAATAAGCTAACTATCAAGAGAGAATCAGGAAGATTCAATCCTATTTAAACAATTTACAGCTAGCATAAATCCACCATTAATTTCTCTAGAAATCCTCTTCCTTATGTACTATTTTCCTTATTCAAATAAGGAAAAATATCTTAACACCCCCTTAAGCTGGGCTATACACATTGAACAATCCCAGCTTGTCAATTAGTTTTTCAAACACCGGTTTAAATAGTCCTTTTGTCAACAAGTCAATAGTGTGTTGTGAGGAGGGGACATATATGATAGATATGCTTCTATCTTTAATTTTTTCTTTTATGAAATGTTGATAAACCTTTAAATATTTTGTCTTACCATGATGGATAGGATTATGTGAGATAGCAATAGCTACCTGGTTATCACAATGGCCTCTATATCATTTTTTTCCATCAATTTTAGCTCTTTAAGAAGTTGCTTCAGCCATAAAAGTTCACAAATTCCTTGAGCTAAAGCTCTAGACCCTGCTTCAACACTGCTATTACTATTTGTTTCTTACACCTCCAAGTCACAAGATTTCCTTAAACAAATGTACAGTTGCCAGGAGTTAATCTTCTATTAATCACAGAGCCTGCCTAATTCAGCATCTATAAAGGCTTACACACTTTCTTTATTCTTTTTAAAAAATAATCCTTTTCTAGGATTCTTTTAAGATATCTCAAAATTTGGTATACTGCTTCTAGGTGCTATTCATTAAGAGCATGCATGAACTGACTTATAATGCTGACATCAAAACAATATCTAGTTTAGTATGGGAAAGGTAAATGAGTTTCCCAACTAGCCATTGATACCTACCCTTATCAACTATAAGAGTATCAGTTGTCCTACACCTTAACATTCCAGTTTCTTTGAGTAAGTCTAACACGTATTTTCTTTGAGATACTAAAATTCTAGACATGTTTTAAGCAATTTCCATACCCAAAAAATATCTCAGGGTACCAAGGTCTTTAATTTCAAACTCTACTGCCAAATTTTCTTTCAACTTCTCTATTTCTTCAACATCTTTGTTAGTTATAATTATGTCATCAATATATGCAATAAGGATTGTAATCTTACTCTCCTTATGTCTATAAAACAATATGTGGTTAGATTGAGGGTGTGGGTAGCCTTGTTTGCAAATCACCTTAGTGAATCTTCCAAACCATGTCCATAGAGACTGTTTTAGACCATATAGAGATTTTTTTTCAACTTACAAACCTATCCCTGATCCTTCCCTTTGTGAAATCCTAGTGGTAAGTATATATAGACTTGCTCCTTTAATTTTCCATTTAGGAACGCATTTTTTACATCAAGTTGTTGGAGTTTCCAATCCAAATTTAATGCTAAAGATAAATGACTTACACGGTGTTTAACTTTGCCACTGGTGAAAACATTTATTGGTATTCAATGCCATAGGTTTGAGAGTAACTTTGGCTACCAATCTTGCCTGGTAATGATCAATTGATCCATTTGACTTGTATTTAACTACAAAATCCCACATGCAGCCAATTGTCCTTTTACCACTTGGAAGTTTGACTATGTCCCAAGTTTCATTATTTCCTAAAGCTACCATTTCCTCATTTACTGTGTTCCTCCATTTTGGTACCCTTAATGCCTCATCAATGGTCTTGGGAACTTCTTCTATAGACAAATTTGTCACAAAAGCTTGGTCGTGGGAAGTAAGTGATTATAGCCCACAAATTTAGAGATTGGGTGTTGTGTGCAGGATCTAGTACCTTCCCTTATAGCTATTGGCACATCAAGTTCATTATCAACATAATTTAAATGAGGAGTAAGAGATGAATTACCTAAGTATGGTTTGAATTCATGGATTTGTTAAGGTTCATAAGGACCTTCTATTACTTGAGTATTTTTGCTTCTTGAATAAACCCATAGATCAGGTGGTGCAAGTGGTGGGTCTGCCCTTATCATTGAATCTTGGGTCATGGGTGTAGTAGATATAGAGGAATTAGGTTGGGTATTCTGGGTGTAGATCTGAGTTGAAGAAGGAATAGGATTAGGAGATGGTAGAGTAAAGGAGAGATATCTAAAATTGCAGTTTGCCAAAATTTTTTGATCCTATTTGAAATGGTAACATCTACAGTACTGCTTTCCCCTGGATGGAAATTTTTGGAAAAGAAAGGTTGTTCTTCAAAAATGTAACATCCATGGAGGTATGCTATTTTTGATTTTAGGGAGAGTAACACTTGTATCCCTTTTTGTGTATGTGAGTAGCCTAAGAATATACATTTTCAAGCTTTAGGGTCAAGTTTGGTTCTCTCATGGTCTTGAATGTGAACAAAAAAGGTACACCAAAAGTTTTGAGGGACAAGGTAGAGGAAGAGGGAGTGAAAGGGTAAGTTTGGAGGAAATTGTTTAGAGGAGTTTGTTGATGAAGCATACGGGTTGACATTCTGTTTATGAGGTAGCAAGCAGTGAGGACAACATCTCCGAATAAGTTTTGTGGTACCTTATGGGTAAACATGAGGGCCCTAGATACTTCAAGGAGATGTTTATTTTCTCTCTCAGCAATGCCATTTGGTTGGGGACTAACAATGCAAATACTTTGGTGTATAATACCTTTCTCAGTAAAAAATTGCCTAGGATAGAATTAAAGTATTCCTTTCCATTATCGGTTCTATTGATCTTAATATTGGTATTATATTGTTTTTGAACCATTTGGAAAAAAATTTGAATTACTTCATGGGCTTTAGACTGTTCCTTTAAAAGGTATACCCATCATACGCGAGTGTGATCATCAATTAAAGTGATAAACCAACATTTTCCAGTTAAGGTTTTAACTTGTGAGGGTCCCCAAATGCCAAAGTGAATTAGATTGAATGGATAAGAGGCTTTGTAATCTTGAAAAGAAAAATGGGTGCAAGTATGTTTGACAAGTTGGCAAAATTCACATTAAAAAAGTCATTTCACCAAAGAATATAGCTAACCCCTCCTTTTGGGCATGTACCTTTATCTTATCTCATGGGAAGGAGGTTGTCTTACAAGCTTGAACAATTCAAACTTTCCAACAATATTAGGATAAATAATTAATTAAAATAATTTTATCATAATAAAATGATATGATCGAAATTTCTAATTAAATGGGGATTTAACTTTATTTTAATCAACTTCTTTAAATAAATATTTGAACAATTCAAACATTAATTTAAAGTGGTTAAACCAAAATTAATTACTAAGATAAAGGTTGCCCTAATTGAGACAATACTTGTTTTAATTAAAACAAACATTTGTCTTAAAATTCTATTGTCTAATTAAAACAATACTTGTTTAAATAAGACAACTAATGTGATAATTAATTTTGTCTTTTTAGTAACAAAAATGTTTCTCACATATTCAAGCATGCTTAGGACAACATTTGTCTTAAAATAACTCTTTGTCTAAATTAAGATAACTCCTATCTCAATTAAGATATTAATTGACATGCTATCAATTAACCTCATCTTAATTTATTCCAACTCATTGTGGATTGAATTCTCTAAAGCTAGGTGGGGAATCCGTTTGGACATAGGAATTTCAAGCTCCAATAAATTTGGGATTATTTTAATCTCATTAGGATAATCCAATTTTATTAATCATGAAGTCATTTCACCAAAGACTCATGATTGCACTCTTGATAATTCCTAAAGTTGTGAGAAGTCAATATTGAATATTGATTTATCCAATTTACAAACCTAGTGTTTGTGAACCTCATAGCCATCCATTGATACAAGGTAAAATTAACGCTTTATCCTTATGTCAATTTTGTCCCCAAGTCTCAAATTTCATCAAATAAGTGACCAAATAATCTTTTAGAACTTTTCTAAAACTATCTTAGAATTATGAGTAGCTAATTCATCATTTCACTAGACCTACATATGTCACTTGTCTTCCTGAAATCACCAGAAGTGATGCAATGCTACGAACTCCATTTCTTGAATTTATGTGCCAAGATATTTACTGCCACAATAATCCCAACACTCGAAATCTTGACCAATATCACACAAATGTCATGCCCACAATATATCAAAGATCACAATGGTTATGAACACAAGTCCAAAATTCATCAGGATTTTTGTTCTACCACTAGCGGATTCAATGTGTGTGAGTTCAAGTTCAAAGTAATGGTATTAACTTAAACTCTATATCTCACTTGATTCTAATTCATTTAATAGTATCATTACCTGAAGTCTACTACTTCAATCATTTGAGATTCATCATTCCTTTATAAAGGAATCTCATCTTTCTATTGAGGTAATTCAAACACTACAATCTTTATTGAATAGAGTGACCAGCTCTACTTCGTGACTGTGAATAGTATTTTAGATTCGTCCAAAGATACATATCTCCTTTTGCATAACCTTTAAGCAAATGTATCTTGATTTATTAGAATCTAAGCACCTTAGTATATAAAAAATGAGGCTTACGTAAATAAACTATTTATTTAATAATATTATATGTATTTACATCAAATTGGGGAATACAACTTGCTTTCTAGGGTAACCTATTATTAACAATCTGCCACTTGCCTTAAAGAAAGTATAACATATCCCTAATCTTTAATCCTTCCAAGTGACACTCGCAGTTCTTATGAGAAAGAGTCTTTGTGAATTGATTAGACTGAAAGAGTCTTTGTGAATTGATTAGCTAGATTCCTTTCAGTCCTAATCTTGGTGACAACCATTTCTCTGCGCTATACTATTTCTCCTATGAGATGATACTTTCTCATAATATGTTTAGCTGCCTTATGATTCTGTAGTTCTTTTGAGTTTGCCATAACTCCACTATTATCACAATAAAGTTATGGCCTTATTCACATTTGGAACTACCTTAAGGTCCTTAAGGAATTTGCATAACCAAATAACTTCCTTTACAGTTTCACAAGTTGTAACATATTCCGCTTCTATGGTGGAGTCAGCAATGCAAGATTATTTTATGGTTTTCCAAACAACGGCTGTACCACCCAAAGTGAAAACAAAGCCTAATGTTAATTTTCTAAAATCAATGCCAGACTGAAAATCTAAGTCAGTGTACCCAATCATAATTTGTTTACAACCAGAATACATTAGCATGTAGTTCTTCATCCTATGGAGATACTTAAATATACACTTGATTGCAGTCCAATGTTCCATGCCAGGTTTTGACTAAAACTTACTAACCAAACTAACTGCATAGTAAATGTCTGGTCTGGTGCAAAGCATAGCATACATGAGACTTACCACTATGGATGCACAACAAATCCATCTCATTTTTTCAACTTCTAGAGGTCTTAGGTGACTACTCCTTAGAACATTTGATTCCATGCCTAGAGGGTGTGCAACCTCTCTTAGAATCCTACATGCCAAAGTTTGCCAATAGTTTGTCAATCTAGGCCGTTTGGGACAAGGTTATTTGCTTGTTTTTATGATCTCTCATCATTTGGATCCTAAGAAGCTAGCTATTCTCTCCTACATCCTTTATTTGAAACTGTTGATTCAGCCATTCTTTTACCGTAGGTAACATTCATATATCATTCCTAATGAGTAGAATGTCATCTACATAGAGTACTAAGAAGACAACCTTATTCACTTGTATTCTTTTATACACACAGGGTTCATTTGCATTTTGTTGGAATTTATAAGACTTGATTGCACCGTTAAATCTTACATTCAAAGATCTTAATGCTTCTTATGTCCATAGGTGGATCTATGTAATTCACAGACTTTGTGCTATTGGCCATTTTCAATGAAATAGTCAAGTTGAACCATATAAATATGCTATCCAAAATCCTTATTTAAGAATGTAGTCTCCACATCTATCTTCCATATCTCATAGTCAAGGTGCGTGGCTATGGATAGCAAGAACCTGATGGATTTAAGCATAGCAATTGGCGTGAAGGCTTCTTCATAGTTGATACCTTTTCTTTAGGTATAATCCTTGGTTACTAGCTTAGCTTTGAAGGTATCCACCTTCCCATCAACTCCTCTTTTTCTCTTATAGATCCATTTGCATCCAATGGGTTTTATTCCTTCGGGTGTATCTACAAAAGTCTAGACCTTGTTGGAATACATAGATTCTAACTCTAATTTCATTGCGTTTTGCCAACGAACAACATCTACATCATTAATGACTTCCTCAAATGTAACGGAATTTGATTCATGTTCATCTAAAAGAGCCACTAAGTGCTCTCCTATACCCATGTATCTGTCAAGTTATCTAACAACCCTCCCACTATGACAAGGTGCAACTGGTTCAAATTTAACTCTTAAACTCATACAATTTATGACTTCATCAGAATCATCCTTAGATTCTAACCAATCACTTTGTTCTTCAAGAACAATCTTGCTACGAGGTTTGTGATCTCTTACAAAAGCCTATTCTAAAGGTTGCATTTACACTAACAAATACCTTCTTATCTTGGGTACTATAGAAGTAATATCCCCTCAAACCCCTAGGATATCCTTTAAACAAACATGCTTCTGACCTTGGTTCCATCTTTGTAGACTAGGTTTATACACGTGTCGCTCCCCCAGGTTTGTAAGTAATGTAAAAAGGGTTTATGTCCTGTCCATAACTCCCTTGGTGTCTTAGGCACTACCTTTGATGGAGTAAAGTTTAGTAGGTATGTTGTTGTTTATATACAATATCCCTAGAACGATTCTGGTAATGCAACACAGGACATCATTGACCACACCATTTCTAAAAGAGTCATATTCCTTCTTTCAGTAACCCTATTTTGTTGAGGTGTTCTGGGTGCTGATAGATTGGAAATGATTCCATTATCAATCAAAAATAGCTGAAACTCTCCAGATAAATAATCACCACCTCGATCTAATCAAAGTTGTTTTAATGGTTTGCCTAATTGCCTTTCAGCTTCATCTTTGAATTCCTTGAACTTTTCAAAGGAATCACTCTTGTTGTGCATTAGATACACAACACCATATCATGAGTAGTCATCAATGAAGGTTATGAAATAAACATAACCTCTTCTCAATTGAATGTTCATTGGTCCACACACATATGTTTACATCAAGTTTAGAACATCTTGCATCCTATTACCCTTTTGCTTTAAAGGATGATTTGGTCATTTTGCCATCCATATAGGATTCACAGAATGGTAAAGAACACTTTATCATGTCTAGTAGAGTACCATCCTTTACTATTATGCTTAGCTTGTTTTGATTAATATAACCGCATATGCCATAGATAACTTTTATCTAAGCTAGATTCCTTTATTCTTTTTTATTTAGGTGAATTTGTTTCTGTAATATATGATGTCCAATTAATTGGTTCTAAATAATATAAGTTATTCCTAGCAATAGTAAAAAAAATTAAAATTCAATTCATAGAAATGGTAGTCTCATTACCAAAAGAAACATAATATCTATAATTTATTAAACAAAAGACAGAAATCAAATTTCTGGAAAGTCCAGGAATAAAATAAACATTATCTAAAACTAATGGCTTGTTATTCAAAAAATGCAAGGTAATGGCTCCCACTGCTCGAACTGATACTAGTGCGCCATTTTCCATCCTTGTATAGAACTGACTCTCAATCAGCTTTCTCTTTGTTTGGAGCCTCTACAAAGAATTACAACATGATTAGTGGCTCCAAAATCTAATGTCAAGGTATTAGTAGAATCATAGACTAAAAATGTTTCTAACATGTTTAGAAAACTTGTATCTTGTATATTCTTTACAAAATTGAGGTAGGCCTTGCACCACATTTGAAACACTTTCCCTTGGTGCTATCCTTCTGATCCTTTATTTAGCCCATTAATCTTTCAACATAGCTATTGTAGGTATTGATAGGTTAATGTCAAGTGTGTTAACCAACCATTTCATCATACTTGGATATACCACTAAGTATGCTTTTATAGGAAGGCATACTTAATGTTCTACCTAGGTAGATTTATCACTTAGGAAATCTATTCCAGTCATGGTTTAAGTATATGCCCGCCCGTAGGGAGTGACATAAACTCCATGACAATGGACTAATAGTTGGAGGCCATGGGTTCTAGGATTACTAGCATCCTCCCTCACTCAATATTTTAATTAATTAATTATGATTAATTATTCTAACTTGATTTACCAAGTTTTCTAGCATGCATCTCTTTATAAAACCTAAATCACTTATGAACTTGGTTTCCTTTATAAACATTTTAGATAGGATTTACGTTAGTAACTTTTACTAATTATTTAGGAATATTGTTTATTTAATTCCTTATGCATTTACTAATTATTTTCACACTAAATATTAGTTTGAAAATAAACTTAAGTAATTTAATTCTAACTAAACTCTTTAGTTGGAAATTAATTAATTTTATCTAATTTATCATTTATGGGCCTAATTAATTTCTAACTAATTTATTTAGTTGAAAAATTAAATCCTAATTAGCCAACTTGCTAATTATTCATCTTTCTTATGTTTTAACATTTTAAAACTCTTCTAAAATATAAAACATAATGTATGGATGAGAATGTGAGGTTAATCGACACCTACTAGTATACTTGACATGTTATAGCATATAATATCATATATTATAAAATTAAATATAATACCAAGACCAAATTAATGCACATTCTAGAAAAAAATATAAAAACCTAAACTGTTACATTTATTTTCTTCATTCCTTATGATTATCCAACTCTTGGACTTTTGAGATGTTTCCACTAACTTACCACTCCTTGGGCTTGGCTGAGAGGTCCCCACACCTTTCTTGGGCTTGTCGTGGCCTCCATGTTACAATTGGTGACTTCTTGCAATTTACAACATAATTTTGTAATTTAAAAATTAAAAAAATAAACCAAGAATGAATGATGACGATATGGGGTCACCCTTCTTGTTACATCCCAAAATCACAAGAAAATTTCTCTAAGGCATTAATATGGCCAAAAATTTAATTTAAATGAAAAACAACATATCAAAGCCATCATATATACAATCATACATTGTCAATTATTTCTAAGTGCTAACCATGCATCATACACACATAAAGCCATGAACCATATGTTCTGATACCAATTATTGGGTATAGTTGTTTATTCTAAGTGTTTATGGTACAAGAATGGGTTTTAATAGTTTTTAAAACATTCAAACTTACAAACAGGCGAAAACAACGCATATAGGCAAATAACTCATGGCTTGAAAGAGAAGTAAAATAAATAAGAATTTTGCATATCTCTTGTAGTCACTTTAATCTTGTAATATACTTCCCAACCAAGTGCACTGACTGCCTATTCTTTGGAAAGTACCAATCCATGAAACCTACGGTGAATAGGCTTAGTAATTGGAATAAAATAAAATATGAACGAAAACAATTGATAGCTTTCAAAGTAAATTAGAAAACCTTCTCTTTCCCTTCAACTATGGAGTGTAAAAATCTATGAAGGCACTCAAATAAAAGTCACTTTTGCTCTTAGTGTTTTTCTCTCAAAAGACTTGAGTCACTTTCAAGGTATTTTCTCTCTAATTTTTTTGGCCAACAAGAGAAAAGGGGTTAGGTTATATTTGTACTAACCTAACCCTAGGTCATTCCTTTGGATTCAAAAATATCCTTCTCTAAAGCTTAGGAATTCTACACATCTAATAGAGAGAATAGATAATCAAATTATCTAATTAATTTATCAATTAATAATTGTATTATTCAATTGATAAAGTATTATTTTATTTAACTCTTAAATAAAACATGTGAGTTTTTCTAATTGGTTATGCTTGAATATAAAATTCAAATAAAGAATTTTATTTAATTAAATCCCTTTGACTTAGTTAGTCTCCTAGTGAATGTAGGTTGTCTAAGAAATTAAAACTCTTTTAATTTCTAATCCCTTATTCACTAAGATAATTAGGATGGAATCAATTCCCCTCATTTTGAGTGTGCACCTCTCTATCTCATCTCATGGGGAGGAGGTTGTCTTACAAGTTTGAACAATTCAAACTTTGCAACAATATTAGGATAAATTAATTAATTTTATTCTAATAAAATGATATAGCCAAAATTTCAAATTAAGTGGTTATTTTATTTTATTTTAATAAGCATTTTTAAATTAAATATTTGAACAATTCAAATATTAATTTAAAGTGGTTAAACTAAAATTAATTACTAAAATAAAGGTTGTCCTAATTAAAACAACACTTGTCTTAATTAAAACAAACTTTTGTCTTAAAATTCTACTGTCTAATTAGCATTTTGAATACGTAATAGTTTGATTCTCATATTCATAAGTAGCATTTTGTAATGGTTAGGGGTGTCCAAATCCTTGAGAGCTATGATGTGGAGCATAACATAGGTTAAATAATCCAAGCTTTTGAGATTGTTGCCTCGATTAACTTATCTTTCTCACCTTAAGGCTTTCATTGGATTAAATCTAGGAAGCTTTTGCTAGGTTGTTCATTGGATAGGGAGTAAGTAGGGAGCTTTTTTCTATTTAATAAATAACTAAGGAAAGATCGGGATAGCAGAGCTTATTACTATCTACGATTAATAGTTAAGATGGAGAGTTGAAAACATTGTCATGTTTATAATTATAATGAGTGATTTTCTATGATCATTTGCCATTGTCCAATGGAGAAGAGTGAATCCTTAAAAATATTCCTCACCATATTCTAATTTTATTGTTGTTTGTAGTGTTCTTTTATCTTATTGTTCTTATTTATTTTCATCTTTGTTTTAGTACTTTATTCTCACCAAAATCCCCCATTTACATTTTATTCTATGATTCCTTAATTTTTTTAGTAATTAATAAGCTAAACACAATCCTCTGTGAGAAAACGACCCTTGCTCATAAAAATGAAAAATACTTACCACTATACTGCAGGGAGATTTATATTTTAGTTATGTTTCCAACTTAAAGGATTTTCAAATTGAGGCTTTGTTGCCAAGGTTTGAAGCTCTATTTGGATTCACACCAAAAGCCTTAATTGATGTTAACAAACTTTGAGCCACACTACATTAACATCAAAAGCCCATAATTATCATAAAATGATTTAAAATTTTAGGCTAACTTTTAAGCCATTTGTGAAGTGAAGGCTAAGAATGGAGTTACATGTTAAGAGAGAAGTTGCATTGTATTTAGGAAACACGAAAAGTATATCAAGTTAGGAGATAGTGATGAAAACATGAATACTAAGAGAGGTATAGTTAGAAAAGAAAACATAGAGAGCGAAAGATTTCATGATATTAGTGTGAGCTCAGTTGTGGTTTCAAGTAAGATTAATCACACATTTGGGTAGTGTATGATAGACAATGAGGTAAAAATAAGAAAATGGAAGTAGTGTTGTGTCCCAAGGAACATTTGCAGTTAGAGAGCTGTTAATGCCTCGAAGAGTCACATGAAAAACTATTTTAGATGTAAAGGGACTACAAGGAAAATGGTAAACTTGAGTGGAATGCAAAGAAATTTGTAAGAATACATCTGAACCAAAGAAAATTCATCATTTGAAAGACTTCAGTGTATGTAAGTTGGGGCTTAAATAGTTTTGTAAATGAAGCCAATTCCAAGGGACCAATTAACTAGTCCATACAGGCCAATCATCTAGCACACGCATAAAAGGGTTTTATAAGTTAGCCTCTAGGTGTGAATTCCCCATATTTTCTCCTTAAAGCCCTAGCCCCAAGTTCCCACTTGGAACATCCCACGAATCCCAATACTTTTCCCTGTCATTTGCCTTTGAAAAAGTTACCATGGACTTGCTTTGCTATAGGTTCTTTAGTTTCGTCTACTTGTTTCATTTTGGTTATTGGAGCTATGTCAATTTGTGTATTTTTCTTTTCTAGAGGGGCTTGTTACCATGAACAAGTTGGTGAAAGCTCGCTCGTCAATTAAGGAAAGAAAGAGTTTCCTCAACTAAGCTAGTTAGGATGGTTTGAGCAATGGATGTGGAAAGTTTCTCAGCTTCAGCTAATTCCTCGATCCCTACTACTTTTCCTATTTTAGTGACTTCTTTTCTTGGTTCTAGGGAACGGGTGGGTCATTTCAAAAGAAAAAGCAAGGTGGGTATAAGAGGTCGTATAGTGGGTCTCCTTGTAAGGAAGAGGTTGGTCATCTTGGGAGTCCCGAGGGTTTTTCTTCCATCCAGGATGTTTTTTATTAGGGGGCTGACTTTTCCACTTATTTTTCAACTAGGGTTGTTGATGAAAAGGGGTATCTGAGAGTGGCACTTTGGAATACTCAGCTTAGGATTAATGCTCTTATAGACCTGATGCTGTTGTTGCCTTCTGCTGAAATAAAGCTTAAGTCATGTTCTGTATCTAGTCTAACTCGATATTCTATTATAAATCAGTGATCATCAGAGCATGAGGGATGAGGCCGCATTTACCCGAGCCAAGTTGAAAGGACTTGAGAAGGAACTTGTGGATGCAGGGGTAACTTGCGCATTAGTTGAAGAGGCTCGAGCTTGTGCTAAGGAGGCTCGAGTTTAGGAACAAAAGGCCCCTACAAAGAAGAGGGAAGCGAAGGCTCAAGAGAAGAAGGAACGAGCTCGAATTAATGAGTTGGAGAAGAAGGTTTATCATTTACAAACCGACCTAGCTAGATCTTACAGAACCTAAGATACCTTAGTTAAGGAGCAGGAGGGGTTGCCAAGATGAGTCATCATTTAAAATGAGTTCATGATTCTAAAAGCCGAATGTGAGTCTGGGCTAAGGAGAAGATCTTTAGCAATTATGCGCAAGCCTTTTTTGAGGGTTTTAACCACATCTAAGAGCAGGTGAAGTTGGTTATTCCAGAATTCCCAGAGGATTACCTCGGCTATTTGAAGCAAATAAAGAATAATAAAGAGGGGGAAGGTGAAGGCAAAGCTAAAGATACAGATTTTGAATGAGAATTCAGAATGATATGGACTCTTCTTCGAAGTAGGTTGGCTTTAATACAATTTGGGTTATAGCTTTGTTTTGTTTGGGCTTTTATGCTCAACTTGTAATGGTTTTGAACAATTGTCATGTTTAAGTGGCCAAGGTCGACCTTTACTTTCTACGTGTTTCTATTTTGTTATATTTTTAATTTTAGTCATTAAGGAAGTCAGCCTCCAACAAGTCATCCTTTTTAAGGATTAATCCTTAAAGGCGTTGGTCTTTGGTGTGGTTGGTGTTGGTCCTTTATTGAGGTCTACATTAGTCTCCTTAGAGGACATTGGTCCTTTGAGGGTGTTGCTCATTTATCAAGGTTGACATTGACCTACTCAAAGGACATAGGTCCTTTGAGGTGTCTTTGAGGATGTTGGTACTTTATTAAGGTTGGCATTGGCCACATTAGAGGGCATTGGTTTTATAAGGGCGTTGACCTTTATTGAGGTAGGCATTGGTCACCTTAGAGGACACTGGTCCTTTAAGGGCGTGGGCCCTTTATTAAGGTTGGCATTGGTCACGATAGAGAACATTGGTCCTTTAAATGCATTGACCTTTTATTAAAGTTGGCATTGGCCACCTTGGATGACATTAGTCCTTTAAGTAAGGTGTTGCTTTGTTAGTGAAGAGGACTTGCTTTATTAGATTTCATATGATCTTAAGTTTGTTACTTGTAGGTTCTGGGGATTGGGCTACCTTCCATAGTTACAAGTTTATAATCCTTTTTCCTAACACTTCTTTAATGTGGTAGGGGCCTTCCTAGTTTGGTGCTAGTTTTCCTTCATTTGGGAGTTTTCTATTTACATCTGCGCTTCTTAGAACAAATTCGTTTTGGCTTAACTCTCTAGGTTAGACCTGGGAGTTGTAGTATTTAGCGATTCTCTACTTATATGCTGACATCTTAAGCCTAGATTTTTTCCTTTCTTCTTCTATGAAGTCTAGGCTTACTTGCATCTATTCTTGGTTATTTCCAGCTGTGTAGTTTTGTTTCCTCAAACTCAGTTCACCAAGTTCAGCTAGAATAATTGGTTTTGCTACATATGTTAGTTTATAAGGTGTTTCGCAGGTAGAGGCTAGGGTGGTAGTCTGATATAACCCCAATACCCATGATAACTCTTCTGTCCATCTTCCCTTAGTCTATTCTAACATTTTCTTTAGTCCTTCTAGTATTATTATGTTTTCCACTTTTACCTGATCATTAGCCTAGGTGTACTCCACCGAAATGAAGTTGAGTTGGAAATAGAGGTCAGCATAAAACGTTATGAACCCTACATCAGTAAATTATGTTCCATTGTCTTTTGCATTTTTTAGGTTGTGAGCTTATCTTTGAGTAGGTTTCCTGTTTTGTGGTAGTGTATGATCAGGGTTATCCAGGTGGGGGGATCATTACTTATGTTATTCAAGCTCACCATTTCGATGTTAAGGTTAAGAAGCATTTTTCATATGAAGGTTTGATTGTTTCTGGGATGTCTGCTGCTGGTGAGTTTTGAGAGGATGTTGGCTTAAGATATCTCACTTCTTAGGATGTGGTGGATATAAATTTGTTTGAGGTCTGAAGTTAGGTTTTTCAGTCGTTCTATGTATGTTGTCATTTGTGGGTCTTTTGTCTGATATTCTCCTTTAACCTGACTAGTCACAAATTTGGAGTCACTCAACACTATTATCTTTTCAGCTCTGAGTTATAGGACAAGTTTTAGTCCTGCAATGAGCACTTATATATAGCTTGGTTGTTAAAGCTTGGGAATTTAAATCAGATTGATTGCTTGATGGATCTGCCTTTTGGCCCTTTTACTCTTATCATAGCTCTTTCCTCTTTGAAGTTTGAGGATCCATCCACCATGAGTTTCCAGTTAAGCAGTCCTTATGGTTCCTCTGGGATTTTAGTGAGTTCAGCTATGATGTCGGCTAGGGCTTGGGATTTGATTAATCCATGGGGTTCATAGGTGATGGTACGTTCATAGAGGTCTATGGCCTAGCTTAGCATACTTCGAGCTACGTCACATTTTTAAATGATCTATTTGATATGCTGGTCAATTCGGACCGCTATTTGGTGGTTTTGGTAGTAGGGTCGGAGTCTTTAGGTTAATAGAAGTATGACATAAGTTAATTTCTTTATTTTGTGATACTGGAGTTCGGGGACCTAGAAGGCGTGGTTGGTGAAGTAGATAAGGTTTTGAGCTTTTGGCTCTTCTCGAACAAGGAAAAAGCTTATTGCCCGCTTAGTGGCAGCAAGGTAGATGTAGAATGTTTCTTCTGGTTTGGGTTTGGACAAGATGAAGGGTGAAGTGAGGTATTGTTTGAGTTGGTTGAAAGATGTTTGACTTTTGGGTATCCATTCAAAGTCTTTAACTTTCATCAAGGTCTTGAAGAAAGGCAGTGCAGGGTTCATCAATCTAGACATGAAACAGGACAATGTTGCTATTTTACCTATGAGCCTTTGGATTTATCTTACTATCTTTAAGGGATTCATTTTTATGATTGCCCAACACTTCTCTTGGTTAGCTTCTATTCCTCATTGTGTTAGCATGAACCCGAGGAACTTACTTGCTTCAACCCCAAAAGCGTACTTGGTAGGGTTGAGACAAACGCTATATTTTCTAAACTCAACAAATAATTCTTCCAAGTCAGTCAGGTGGTTTTCTTCGGTATAGTATTTCACCAACATGTCATCAATGTCTGGGAACAATAGGATCTAGTTGCATCCAAAGTAGGCGTCCATGAAACTGAGTAGTTTATACTCTGAAGCATTGTCTGCAATCTTCTCAATGCTCAAGAGCAGGTATGGATATTTTGGGCAATCATTCTCCAGGTATGTGAAGTCTACGTGTATGTACCGCTTTCCTCTTGGTTTCTTTACTAGGATGACATTAGATAGCCAGGTGGTGTATTTCACTTCCTAGATGAAGTTGGCATCTAGGAGTTTTTAGACTTCTTCTTGGATAGCTGCTTTCCTTTTATACTAAAAGTCCCTTTTTTTTGGTAGATTGGTCATGCTCCTGCATTGATGGCAAGTTATGGCATATCAAGTTAGGATCTATACCTGGTAAATTAGATGAAGTCCAGGCGAGTAGGCCGGTGTTGGTGAGGAGTAAGTTGGTCAACATTTGGAGTTTGACTGGTGGATTATTAGACCCTACTTATAATATTTGCAAGGGATCCTTACCAACTTGTATAGTGAGGAGGTAGCCTTAAAGCTCAAGTCGACATTCCTCCCCTTCCCTTCTGCTGTTAAGTTCTTAGGCAGGGGTTTAGCTATTCGTTGGTGAACTTGTTACTCTCTACATTTTGACCTTTGTGGAATGAATGGTCACGCTCGTGTTATAACAAATCCTAGCCTAGAGTTATTCTCCCTTATCGATCCCAAGATCCCTCTCAATGTTAGGAATTTAAACATTAGTTGGCTAATGAAGATTAAAGTCCTAACCTGGTTTATTGATGGTCGGTAGATTATGGCATTGTATGCTGAAGGATATTCTAGCACTAGGAACTGAACTTTTGTACTTGAGAAGTTGGGGTATTCTTATAGGCTTGTTCTCAACTTGATGGTGCCTTTTACCTCAATGTGGATTCTTGAGAAAGCCACCAAAGTGTCGAGGTAGTATTTCAACTTTAATATCAATAGACCAAGCTTGTTGAATGTGAAGAAGAGGATATCTATCGAGCTACGCTAATCGACTAGAACTTTTCAGACCTCATAATTGGCAATGAAGCAGATTAAACCATAAGGTCATCATAGTCTTTATCAATAGACCCATAATCTGAATCTGCAAAGGAAATGGGAGGGTCAGGCTTATGCTTCTTTGTGGTGGTGTGTAGAACTTCAAGTGGTTTCTTGGTGACTACTCTTCGGTGTCTCTTCTTGGAGGATTTAGATGGTTCTCCACCAGCGAAGGTTCCTGCGACTATGTTAATTACCCAAAATGCATTTCTCCCAGGGTCTTGATTATTCTACTAACCTCTATTGAGGGATCTAATCATTTGGGTTGGCTGGGGCCCTCTCTATTCATCTTTTGTTGTATTACTAGGGTGTTGACTCTTAATCTCTAGAGATATCCCTTCTTTAGTAGGTATTCGATCATGTTTTGAAGATGTCCATGGCTATTTGTGTCATGCTTTTTTCCTTGGTGTAAAGCGCAATATTTTTCTTTGATTGATCCCACATTTTCTTTTGAGAGGTGCTTAATAAGTTTGGTGTGGCAAATTTCTTCAAGCACACAAGCTCGAGATTAGTTCAGCTGTATAAGTGTCAAAGCGAAGTTGGTTTGGAGATCTTTCCCTCTTGATATCTCTTTTTCTCCCAGTGGTTTTTTGTCTTTGGGGAGGTTTTATTTGTTTTCATGTGGCCTAGCACTTCTTCAAGGTTAATGTGCTTGGCAACCTGGGTGAGGAGATAGTGAGATTTGTGGGTGCATGCATAGTGACTTGATTGTTGAGGTCCTTCACCTAGAGAGACAGGTTAGTGTATCATTTTCTATAGTCATTTAATGGTTTATTTTATTTATTTTATTTGCTTTTTGTTTTAAGGTTGCCATGATGGCCGAGGATTTTTGGTCGGAAATGCTTACACAAAAAAAAGGCCATGAAGAGGTAGGCAAGGTCGACAAAATTAGAGATGGTATTTAGAGGTAGGCTGGAGAACCACTAGAGTGCAACTTTCCTCAAGGTCATCAAAAATGGTCGGCACATGATTTCTTCTGTAGTACTGGTTTGGAGCTTAATCGAGTTGTAATTTCCCAAATGTTCTATAAGGTTGGCAGATCCATCATATAGTTTGAGTTGTGGCTATTTAAAATTATTTGGTAAGGGATAGTCCATGATGTTCTAGGTGAAGGGGTGTTTTCTAGTTCATTTTTGTTTTTCTGAACTTGAGGGTGATAGTAAGGAAGTACTAAAGTTTAGGGGCCACCCTGGGTATAGATGTAGTAAAAGGATGGATGGTTTTCTACTAAGGCTTTTTGATTTCTTGTAAGGAATGACCACGATCACTACTTTGCTAAGGCTCTGGAGGTTGATAGGTTAGGATATGGTAGAGTCCTCTTTTTGCTACTGCCATCATTGGAGATTAGCTATTTCAGCTCTGTTCACCCCTCTTTCTCATTCGAGTTCCTAAATTTTCTGTAGAAGGAATTGAAGGGTATCCGTCTGAAGGTTAGTCCTCTATCTTGCTCCCTGAAGGGTGGTTTCTTGGGAGGTGGATGGGTTGTCCATTGCATGGCGGGCCTATGGTGGTCGCCGATGGGTAAACTCAAGCTTGTGTGGAGCTTTCGTGGATGAATTCTCTTAGATGGGCAGAGCATCTCTAGATTGGTTGAAGGTGTCCATGGCTAGCAACACATAATTGTAAAGTTTGGGAACAAAATTCTCATAGATGGTGCTAGATGATGATCCTTATTTTGAGGTCAGGTATACCTAAGTTGGGATTGTAATGGTTCATGCAAAATAGTGCACGTGATATAAAAGCTGGTTTGGCAGTAAACAGACTCTAATGCTCAAGTTAGTATGATTCGAGCATAAGAGAGAAATATATGCAAGGGATGTTGAAAGTCAATTATATGTGAGATTAGGGTATTTATAGACAAGTAGGAAGGTAGTTTTGTCATTGTGCTTGGTGGACCTTGGGCTATCTGTAATTAGGCCATATTGGCTGGAGGTTCAGTTATGTATAGTAACCAATCTTGGTGGGATAAATTTGAATTTAGTGAAGTCGGTCATTACAATTACGACTTCAAACCATGTGCCCCTACTACTCACCACTCCTAGCCTCCTAGTACCAATAGTAAACGTCACCTTAGGTTCGAAGCTATGTGTCCCTTAGAATCTAGATCCCTCAATGTGGTTTACTCATGCTTGGTAAACCTTAATGAATGGCTCAGTAGTATTTCAATTTGAAGACAAATTGAAACGGGTCAAACAAAGTATAAATATTTGGAATAAAGATCGATTTGGGAGTATGCGTGAAAAATTATTCAATTGGAGGACCAATTAATCCAACTACAGTTGAATATTAACTGCTCCTTTAATTATCTTGCTGAAAAGACAATTCGTTAGGAACTTGAGCATTATTTAACATGTGACCATGTAATGTGGGCACAGAGAGCAAAACAGATGCGGATGTTGAATGGTGACAAAAACAAAATGTTTTATACTGTAGTCAAGCAACGCATAACCAAGAAACGTATACAAATGATTAGGGGTAGAAATTTCAACTGGGTTACAAAGCCTGCAGACATCGAGAATTTACGCTTAAATTTCTTTCAAGAACTGTATTTGGCGTCAATAATCCAAGTGGAAGAACAAGTGTATCAATTTATGCAGAATGCAGATATCCCTAAATTATCTATAACTCATCTTCAAGAATTGCAAAAATCGTTTACAAAAAATGAAATTGAGAATGCCCTTTTCCAATTGGAAGGTTTTCAAAACTCAAAACCCTGATGGTTTACCAAAAGTATTCTACCTGCAATTTTGGCCTACAGTTGAAAAGGACTTGACGGTCCCATAGTTCCTTAATTGTGGGGATATGCTAAAAGAGATAAATAAGACTAATGTGGTACTTATACCTAAGACTGATAGTCCACAAACATTAAAGGATTTTAGACATATAAGTCTATGTAATGTAATGTTTCTCATAAAATCATTTTTATGGTCCTGACTAAATCGATTGCAAAACATTATGCCAAAAATCATTTCACCCAACTAGAATACCTTCAAAACAATTATTTAAATAAGAATTTTTAATTTTACGTAACTTTTTTTACTTTTTACTATATGCACTGCTATTTTCAAAATAGTTGTTTAAGACGCAGTTGTCTTAAAACTGTTATTTCAATAGAAGTTGTGAATTTAACACACACACTTTCATTTTTTACTGGACGCACCTTCTTGCAACTCAGTTGCTTCAGATGCAACCTTCTTAAAAGGTTGTTTGAATGAATTTTTCTAACTTAACACCGTATCTCTTATTTCGTACCAAACAAACCCATATCTACAAAAAATTGTTTCAGACACAACGATCCTAAAATAGTAATTTACATAGCAGTTTTTAATTTAACACCCCCTTTTATTTCTTACTAGATTCACCCGTCTGCAAAATAGTTGTCTCAAACGAAACTGTCTTGATGCAGTATTTAAACAACATTTTCTACTTCAGTACGTCCTCTATTATTTTTCACCATATGCAACTCTGCCTGTATAGCAGTTGTTCCAGATGCAACTGTCTTAAAATAGTTGTTTCAACCACATTTGTTAACTCAACACAACCTTCACAATGTTTTATGAGATGCAACAGTTTTTTTTTTGTACGCAACTATTTTAGAAGATTTAATTAAGTAAGAGTTGTTAGTTTACCATAAACCCTTTGTTTTTATTCCAGACGCACGTGCCAATAAAGCGTTGCTGCAGACGTAACTGCCTTAAAATAGTTGTTTAGATTAAGGTTTCTAACTTAACAATAACATCTTTTACTCTCAACAAAATGCTGCTATTTGCAAATAGTCATTTTAAATGCAACAACCTTAAACCAGTTTTTGAAACAACACTCTCCATTTCATCACAGTCTCTTTTATTTTCTTATAGATGCTTCTGCCTGCAAAATAGTTGTTTCAGATGAAACTGTCTTAAAAATAGTTCTCTGAACAACATCCACTAATTTAACACAGCCTTCCTTACTTTCTACTAGACGCACCCCTATTTGCAAAGTAGCTATTTTAGATGCAACTATCTTATAACTAATATTTAATAAGTGGTCATTAGTTTAAGAAAGTGTCTTCTACTTTCTACAAGAAGCACTTGTTCGCAGAACAGTTCCTCAGAACACACCCATCTTAAAACAGTTCTTTAGGCAAGACTTGTTAATTTAACAAAACCTCTTTTACTATTTAGCAAAAGCAAACTTGTCTGCAAAACAGTTGTTTCAAGCGTCATTGTCTTATTATAGTTATGGATTCAACGCAAGCTTTTTTTATTTTTTCTAGATGACCTGTCAGCAAAACAATCATTTCAATTGTAACTATCTTAAAATAGTAACTTAAATAACACATGTTAAATAAACACAACCTTTTTTAATTTTTATTAGACGTACCCCTACGTGGAAAAGCGTTGTTTCAGATACACCTGCCTTAAAACAGTTACTTAAATAACATTCATGAATTTGACACAACCTTTTTTTTTTTCACATATGCACCCTTCTACAAAAGAGTTGTTCCAGACATAACTATTTTAAAATAATTGTTTAAATAAAAGTTCTTCATTTAACAGAGCTGCTTTTATTTTCAATGAAATGCACCTATCTGCAAAGCAGTTGTGTTATACATGAAACCTTCTTATAAGACTATGTTCTCTGGAAAAAGTTATTAATTTGACACAACCTCTTATTTTCTACCAGACTAATTTATCTGCGATATAGTTGTTTCAGACACACAATCTTAAAGTTATGTTTGAAATAATGGTTGTTAATTTACCATAGCCTGTTTTATTCTTTTCCAGACGCAACTATCTGCAAGACAGTGGTTTTAGCCATAACAGTCTAAAGACAGTTGTTTGAATAAGAGTTGTTAATTTGACACAACCTCTTTTAGTATTTAGCAAAACCACACTTGTCAAGACAGTTGTTTCAAGCGCCATTGTCTTATTATAGTTATAGATTCAACGCAAGCTTTTTTCATTTTTTCTAGATGACCTGTCAGCAAAATAGTCGTTTCAATTGTAACTATCTTAAAATAGTAACTTTAACACCTGTTAAATCAACACAACCTTTTTTAATTTTTATTAGACGTACCCCTACGTGGAAAAGCATTGTTTCAGACGCAATTGCCTTAAAACAGTTACTTAAATAACATTCATGAATTTGACACAACTTTTGTTTTTTTTCACATATGCACCCTTCTACAAAAGAGTTGTTCCAGACATAGCTATTTTAAAATAATTGTTTGAATAACAGTTCTTCATTTAACAGAGCCACTTTTATTTTCAATGAAATGCACCTATCTGCAAAGCAGTTGTGTTATACATGGAACCTTCTATTAAGACTGTGTTCTCTAGAAAAAGTTGTTAATTTGACACAGCCTCTTATTTTCTACCAGACAAACTTATCTGCGATATAGTTGTTTCAGACAAACCAATCTTAAAATTATGTTTCAAATAATGGTTGTTAATTTACCATAGCCTGTTTTATTCTTTTCTAGATGCAACTATCTGCAAGACAGTAGTTTTAAGCGCAACAATTTAAAGACAGTTGTTTGAATAAGAGTTGTTAATGATAGCACGTCCTCTATTATTTTCTACCAAATGCAACTCTGCTTATAAAATAGTTGTTCTAAATGCAACTATCTTAAAATAGTTAGTTAAACCAATTTTGTTAACTCAACACAGCCTTCACAAAGTTTTACGGGATGCATCTGTCTCTGCACAACAGTTTTTTTCGTACACAACAGTTTTAGAATATTTAATAAAGTAATAGTTGTTAGTTTAGCAGAACCCCTTTTGTTTTATTCTAGACGCACGTGCCTGCAAAGCATTGCTGCAGACGTAACTGTCTTAAAATAGTTGTTAAATTAAGGTTTCTAATTTTACAAAAGTTATTTGCAAATAGTTGTTTTCGATGCAACTTCCTTAAACTAGTTTTTGAAACAACACTCTCCATTTCATCACAATCTCTTTTATTTTCTTACAGATGCTTCTGCCTGCAAAATAGTTGTTTCAAACAGAATTGTCTTAAAAATAGTTCTTTGAACAGCATCTACTAATTTAACATAGCCCTCCTTACTTTCTAACAGACGTAACTCTATTTGCAAAGTAGCTATTTTAGATGCAACTATCTTATAACCATTATTCAAATAGCAGTCATTAGTTTAAGACAGTGTCCTTTACTTTCTATAAGAAGCACTTGTCTGGAAAAAATTTCCTCAGAACACGACCATCTTAAAATAGTTCTTTGGATAGTAATTGTTGATTTAACAGAACCTTTTTTACTATTTAGTATAAGCACACTTGTCTGCAAAATAGTTGTTTCATGCACCATTGTCTTATTATAGCTATAAATTCAACCCAAGCTTTTTTTATTTTTACTTGTCTGCAAAACAGTAGTTTCAATTGTAACTATCTTAAAATAGTAACTTAAATAACTCCTATTAAAGCAACACAACCTTTTTTAATTTTTATGAGGTATACCCTTGTGTGAAAAAGAGTTGTTTCAAACGCAACTATCTTAAAACAATTGCATAAATAACTATCATGAATTTGACACATCCATCTTTTTTTCTCCACAGATTCACACTTCTACAAAGGAGTTATTCTAGACATACTTGTCTTAAAATAATTGATTGAATAACAGTTCTTCATTTAACAAAGCCGCTTTTATTTTCTATGAAATACACCTATCTGTAAACCAATTATGTTATACATGGAACCTTCTTACAACACTGTTTTTCTGGAAAAAGTTGTTAATTTGACACAACCTCTTCATTTCTACCAGATTAATTTATCTGTGAAATAGT
>JASKGM010007124.1:0-31020 GCA_034509205.1 Ceratonia siliqua | reverse complement strand
AAATAGTAGTTGTTAATTTACCATAGCCTGTTTTATTTTTTTCCAGACACAACTATCTACAAGACAGTGGTTTTAGTCGCAAAAGTCTAAAGACAATTGTTTGAATAAGAGTTCTTAATCTGACAAAATCTCTTTTACTTTTTAACCGACACACCCCTGTTTGCAATTTAGTTCTTCATTCACAGCTGTCTTAAAACAATTATTTAAATAAGAATTGTTAATTTTGCGTAGCTTATTTTACTTTTTACTGCATGCACCGCTATTTTGAAAATAGTTGTTTAAGAAATAGTTGTTTAAGAAGCAGTTGTTTAAAAACTGTTATTTCAATAGTAGCTGTGAATTTAACACACAATCTTTCATATTTTACCGGATGCACCTTCTCGCAACTCAGTTGTTTCAGACGTAACTTTCTTAAAAGGTTGTTTGAATGATATTTTCTAACTTAACATAACCTCTTTTATTTCCTACTAGACAAACCCATATGTGTAAAAAAATTTTTAGACACAACGATCCTGAAATAGTAATTTGCATAGCAGTGATTAATTTAACACATCCCCTTTTATTTCTTACTAGATTCACCAGTCTGTAAAATAGTTGTCTTAAATGAAATTGTCTTGATGCAGTTGTTTAAATAACATTTTCTACTTCAGTACATCCTCTATTATTTTCTACCAAATGCAACTCTGCCTGTAAAATAGTTGTTCCAAATGCAACTATCTTAAAATAGTTATTTAAACCAGTTTTGTTAACTCAACGCCTTCACAAACTTTTACGAGCTGCATTTGTCTCCGCACAACAATTTTTTTCGTTCACAACTATTTTAGAAGATTTATATAAGTAACAATTGTTAGATTAGCATAACCCCTTTTATTTTATTCCAGATGCACGTTCCAGCAAAGCATTGCTGCAGACGTAACTGTCTTAAAATAGTTGTTTAAACTACGGTTTCTAATTTAACAAAAGTGTCTTTTATTCTCTACAAAATGCAGCTATTTGCAAATAGTTATTTTAGATGCAACAGCCTTAAACCAGTTTTGGAAACAACACTCTCCATTTTATCACAATCTCTTTTATTTTCCTACAGATGCTTCTGCCTGCAAAATAGTTGTTTTAGACGAAACCGTCTTAAAAATAGTTCTTTGAACAACGTCTACTAATTTAACCCAGCCTTCCTTACTTTCTACCAGGCATACCCCTATTTGCAAAGTAGCAGTTTTAGATGCAACTATCTTATAACCATTATTTAAATAGCAGTCATTAGTTTAAGATAGTCTCATTTACTTTCTACCAGAAGCACTTGTTTGCAAAATAGTTCCTCAGAACACGACCATCTTAAAATGGTTCTTCGGACAATAGTTGTCAATTTAACATAACCTCTTTTACAATTTGCAAAAGCACACTTGTCTGCAAAATAGTTGTTTCAGCACCATTGTCTTATTATAGTTATAAATTCAGCGCAAACTTTTTTTTAATTTTTTCTAGATGCACCTGTCTGCAAAACGATCGTTTCAAATGTAACTATCTTAAAATAGTAACTTAAGTAACACCTATTAAATCAACATAGCCTTTTTTAATTTAGTAAATAATAAGAGGTTGTATTAAATTAACTACTATAATTTATACAACTATTTTAAGATAGTTGCATCTGAAACAGATGTTCTCTAGCTTGGTGCATATAGTAAATAACAAAAGAAGATAAGTTAAATTGACAATTGCATTTTAAAGAATTTCCTTCTACCTGTTGCATATGAAAAAACTATTTTATAGACAGGGGTCATCACGTGAAAAATAAAAGAGACTCTTATAACTTAACAATTGTTGTTTAAACAATAGTTATGTCTAAAACAACAGTTCTACAGACAGGTTTTTCAGGTAAAAACTAAAGGAGGTAGTGTTAAAATAAGAATTGTTTCTTAAACAACTGTTTTAAGAAAATTGCTTCAGAAATATCTCGTCTTCAGATAGAGGTGTGTTTGTTAAAATATAAAGTGGCTATGTTGAATCATCAACTATTATTTAAAAAATTGCTTTGAGACAGTTGCCTCAGACATGACAAATTTGCAAACATGTGTGTTTTTTGTAAAAAAATAGAGGAGGACGTGTCAAATTAAGAAATGCTTTTTTAAGATTTTCCTTAAAATAGTTGCGTTAGAAAAAATTGTTTTGCAGACAGGGGTGCATATGGTAAAAAATAAAGAGACCCTAAAAAATTAGCAATTGTTATTTAAAGAACTGTTTTAAGACAGTCATGTCTAAAAGAACTATTTTATAGATAGGGTTGCGTTTGCTATAAAACAAAACAACTATGTTAATTAACAATAGTAATTTAATCAAATCTTTTAAGATACTTGCGTCTAAAACAATTATTTTCTAGACAGATGTGTCTTAGAAAAAAAAAGGCTATGTTAAATTAAGTACTATAATTTATACAACTGTTTTAAGAAAGTGGTGTCTGAAACAAATATTTTCTAGACAAGAGTGTGTATGGTAAAAATAAAAGAGGATATGTTAAATAAGTTACTGTTATTTAAACAACTATTTTAAGACAATTGCATTTGAAACATCTCTTTTGCAGACAGGTTTGCATTGGTTAAAACATGAAAGTGGTTGTGTTAAATTAACAATTATTTCAAGATAGTTGCATCTGAAACGACAGCATCATAGATAGGGTTGCGTCTGGTAAAAAATAAAAGATTATGTGTTAAATTTATAACTATTTTAA
The DNA here is from genome assembly GCA_034509205.1 of Ceratonia siliqua. Taxonomy (NCBI): domain Eukaryota; kingdom Viridiplantae; phylum Streptophyta; class Magnoliopsida; order Fabales; family Fabaceae; genus Ceratonia; species Ceratonia siliqua. The sequence goes on along the minus strand of JASKGM010007124.1, from coordinate 28,298 downwards.
CACAGTTTTTTTAAATAATTGCAATTTGTATGACTATTTTAAGACAATTGCATACAAAAAAGCTGTTTTACATATAGGTATGCATTTGGTAAAAAATAAAATAGGCCCTAGTAAATTAACAATTGTTATTTAAACCACTATTTTAAGATAGTTGCATCTGAAACAACTATTTTCTAAACAAGGGTGCATCGGCTAAAAAATAAAAGAGGTTGTGTTAAACAAGCAACTCTTAATTAAAGAATCATTTTAAGACAGCTGCATTTGAAACATCTCTTTTGCAAACAAGTATGTGTTTTTAAAATAATAAAGTGGCTATATTAAATTAACAGCTATTTCAAGATAGTTTCATTTGAAATGACTATTTCGCAAATAAGGGTGTGTCTAGTAAAAAATAATGGAGGACGTGTTTAATTAATAACTGTTATCTATGCAACTGTTTTATGGCAGTTTTGCCTTGGAACAAATAAAAGAGTTTGTGTTAAATTAACTACTGTAATTTATACAATTGTTTTAAGACAATTGCATTTGAAACAACAATTATGTAACTAGACGCATATAGTAAATAACAAAAGAAGATGTGTTAAATTGACAAATGCTTTTTAAAGAATTTTCTTTTGGCAGTTGCGTATGAAAAATGTTTTACTGACAAGGGTCATCAGGTATAAAATAAAAGAGGCTTTTATAAGTTAAGTACTATTATTTAAACAACAGTCATGTTTGAAACTATTGTTCTCCAGACAGGTGCGTCAAGTAAAAACTAAAAGAGGTAGTGTTAAAATAAGAATTGTTTGTTAAACAACTATTTTAAGAAAATTGCTACAGAATTATTTCTTCTTTAGAAAGGGTTGTGTTTGCTAAAATATAAAATTGGCTATGTTGAATTCTCAACTGTTATTTAAAAAAACTGCTTTAAGACATTTACACATGAAATGATAGTTTTGCAAACATGAGTGTTTTTGGTAAAAAAAAAAATAAATGAGTATGTCTTAAATTAATAAATGCTTTTTTAAGATTTGCCTTAAGACAGTTGCACCTAAAAAAACTTTTTCGCTGATAAGGGTGCAAATGGTAAAAAATAAAGAGGCCCTAGAAAATTAGCAACTATTATTTAAAGAACTATTTTAAGATAGTTGTATCTGAAGCAACTATTTTCTAGATAGGGTTGCATATACTAAAATACAAAACAACTGTGTTAATTAACAATAGTTAATTAATCAAATGTTTTAGGCTACTTGCGTAAAAAATTCTTATCTAGACACGTGCGTCTTGGAATAAAAAAAAGAGGCTATGTTAAATTAACTATCATAATTTATACAACTGTTTTAAGATAGTTTACATTTGAAACAAATATTTTCTAGATAAGAGTGTGTATGGTAAAAATAAAGGAGGTTATGTTAAATAAGCTATTGTTATTTAAAGAACTATTTTAAGACAGTTGCATTTGAAACATCTCTTTTCTAGATAGGTTTGCATTTGTTAAAATATAAAAGTGGTTGTGTTAAATTAACAACTATTTCATGATAGTTGCATCTAAAATGACGGCATCATAGATAGGGTTGCATCTGGTCCAAAATAAAAGATTATGTGTTAAATTTATAACCATTATTTAAGCAACAATTTTAACATAGTTGAGTATGAAGCAATTGTTTTAAGATAGCTGTGTCTGAAATAAATATTTTGTAGACAAGGTTGCATCTAGAAGAAAATAAGAGATTGTTAATTAACAACAGATATTTAAACAAATTTTTTGAGACAACAACATCTAAAACAACTATTTTCGATATAGGTGCTTCTGGGGAAAAAATGAAAGAGGCTATGTTAAATTAATTACTATAATTTATACAAATGTTTTAAGATAGTTGCATCTAAAACAATAGTTTTGTGTATGGTAAAAATAAAAGAGGATGTATTAAAATAACAATTGTCTAAAGATAGTTGTGTCAGAAATAATTGTTTTGTTGACAGGGCTATGCCTGGCAAAAAAAGATAGTTGTGTTATTTAACAATAATTATTTAAACAATTGTTTTAAATAGTTGCATCTAAAACAATTATTTTCCAAGTAGTTATGTATGGTATAAAGTAAAAGAGGTTGTGCTAAATTAACTATTGCAATTTGTACAACTATTTTAAGACAGTTGCATTTGAAACAACTATTTTCTATATAAGGGTGCACCAAGTAAAAAATAAAAAGGGTTGTGTTAAGTGAGCAACTATTAATTAAATAATTGTTTAGAGACAGTTGCATTTGAAACATCTCTTTTGCAAACAGGTGTACATTTTTTAAATTATAAAAGTGGCTGTATTAAATTAACAACTATTTCAAGATAGTTGCATTTGAAACAACTATTTCACAGACAGGGGTGTGTTTGGCATAATATAAAAGAGAATGTGTTTAATAAATAATTGTTGTTTATGCAACTGTTTTATGGTAGTTGTGCCTTGGAAAAAGTAAAAGAGGCTTTTTAATTAACTATTGTAATTTATACAACTGTTTTAAGATAATTGTGTCTAAAACAACTGTTCTACAAATAGGTGTGTCTGATAAAATAGGAGAGGCTATGTTAAAATAACAACTATTTTAAGACAGTTGTATCATAAACTATTCTTCATATAGGGGTGTGTTTGTTAAAATATAAAAGTGGTTTTGTTAAATTATCAACTATTATTTAAAAAACTGCTTTAAGATAGTTAAGTCTGAAACAATTGTTTTGAAAACATGGGTGTGTCTGGTAACAAATAAAAGTGGATGTGTTAAATTAACAATAGCATTTAAAGAATTTCCTCAAGGTATTTTCATACGAAAAGATTGTTTTGCAGATAGTGGTGCATATGGTAAAAAAAAAAAAAAAAGCGGCCTTAGTAAATTAACAATTGTTTTAAGATAGTTGCATAAAAAACAACAATTTCCAAGATAGGGTTGCGTCAGGGAAAAAAGTAAAAGAGGCTGTGTTAAATAAGTAATTGATATATAAACAACTATTTTAAGGGAATTGCCTCTGAAACATCTCATTCGCAACAAGTGTACAATTGTTAAAAGATAAAAGTGGCTCTATTAATCTAACAATAGCTTCAGGACAGTTCCGTTTGAAATGACTATTTCGCAGACGAGGTGCGTCTGGTAAAAATTAAAAGAGGTTGTGTTAAATTAACTACTATAATTTATACAACTGTTTAATGACAATTGTATCTGAAACAACTATTTTGTAGCTAGGTGCATATAGTAAATAACAAAGGAAGATGTGTTAAATTGACAATTGCTTTTAAAGAATTTCCTTTAGGCTATTGCGTATGAAAAAACTATTTTACAGACAGGGGTCATCAAGTAAAAAATAAAAGAGACACTTATAATTTAACAGTTGTGTCTGAAACACAGTTCTGCAAACAGGTGCATCAAATAAAAACTAAAAGAGGTAGTGTTAAAATAAGAATTGTTTCTTAAACAACTGTTTTAAGAAAATTGCTTCAGAAATATCTCTTCCTCAGACAGGGTTATGTTTGTTAAAATATAAAAGTGGCTTTTTTGAGTTCTTAATTATTATTTAAAAAATTGGTTTAAGACAGTTTCATCTGAAATGATAGTTTTGCGAACATGGGTGTTTTTGGTAAAAAACTAAAGGAGGATGTGTTAAATTAAGAATTGCTTTTTAAGTTTTGCCTTAAGACAGTTGTGCCTGAAAAAACTATTATTTAAAGAACTGTTAAAGACAGTTCTTTCTAAAACAACTATTTTTTAGAAAGTGTTGCGTCTGCTAAAAAACAAAACAACTATGTTAATTAACAATAGTTAGTTAATCAAATGTTTTAAGATACTTGCATCTAAAACAGTTATTTTCTAGACATGTGCATCTTGGATTAAAAGAAAGAGGCAATGTTAAATTAACTATTTAATTTATACAATTTTTTTAAGACAATTGTGTCTGAAACAATTATTTTCTAAACAGGAGTGTGTATGGTAAAAGTAAAAGAGGTTATGTTAAATAAGCTACTGTTATTTAAACAACTATTTTAAGACAGTTGCATTCGAAACATCTCTTTTGCAGACAAGTTTGCATTTGTCAAAATATAAAAGTGGCTATGTTAAGTTAACAACTATTTTAATATAGTCGCATCAAAACAGCTGCGTCATAGATATGGTTGCATTTAGTTAAAAATAAAAGATTATGTGTTAAATTTATAATTATTTTAAGACTGTTGTTTTAATTAGTTGCAATTTGTATGAATATTTTAAGACTATTGCCTATGAAAAAGCTATTTTACAGACAGGTGTGTGTTTGGTAAAAAATAAAGTAGGCCCTAATAAATTAACATTTGTTATTCAAACAATTATTTTAAGACAGTTGTGTATGAAACAACTATTTTCTAGACTGGGGTGTGTCAAGTAAAATATAAAAGAGGTTGTGTTAAATAAGAAACTATTAATTAAATAATTGTTTTAAGACAACTACATTTAAAACATCTCTTTTGTAAACTGGTATGTGTTTTTAAAATATAAGAGTGGTTGTATTAAATTAATAACTGGTTCAAGATAGTTGCATTTGAAACTACTATTTCACAAATAGGGGTGTGTCTAGTAAAAAATAAAAAAGGACATGTTTAATTAATAACTATTATTTATGCAACTATTTTATGGTAGTTGAGCATTGGAAAAGAAATAAAAGAGGCTTTGTTAAATTAACTACTATAATTTATACAACTATTTTAAGACAACTGCGTCTGAAATAACTATTCTACATATATGTGCATCTGATAAAATAGAAGAGGCTGTGTTATAATTTGTTCTTCATATAGGGGTGTGTTTGTTAAAATATAAAAGTGGTTGTGTTAAATTATAAACTGTTTTTTAAAAAACTGCTTTAAAATAGTTGAGTTTAAAACAATTGTTTTGAAAGCCTGTGTGTGTCTAGTAAAAAATAAAAGATGATGTGTTAAATTAACAATTGCTTTTTAAGAGTTTCCTTAAGGTAGTTGCATACAAAAAGATTTTTTTTCAGACAGGGTTGCATACGATAAAAAATAAAAGTAGCCTTGGTAAATTAACAATTGTTTTAAGACAGTTGCATCTGAAACAATAATTTCCTAGATAGGGTTTCGTTTGGAAAAAATAAATGAGGCTGTGTTGAATAAGCAATTGATATATAAACAACTATTTTAAGGGAGTTGCGTCTGAAACATCTTTTGCAGACAAGTGTACAATTGTTAAAATATAAAAGTGACTATGTTAATCTAACAATAGCTTTAAGATATTTCCATTTAAAATGACTGTTTCGCAGACAGGGTTGCATTTGGTAAAAATTAAAAGAGGCTATGTTAAATTAACTACTGTAATTTATACAACTGCTTTAAGACAATTGCATCTGAAAGAACTGTTCTATAGCTAGGTGCATATAGTAAATAACAAAAGAAGATGTGTTGAATTGACAATTGCATTTTAAAGTAATTCCTTCATGCTGTTGTTTATGAAAAAATTGTTTTTCAAACAGGGGTGTTCAGGTAAAAAATAAAAGAGGCTCTTTTAAGTTAACAACTATTAGTTAAACAATAGTTGTGTCAGAAACCACAGTTCTGTAGAGAGGTGCTTCAGGTAAAAACTAAAAGAGGTAGTATTAAAATAAGAATTGTTTGTTAAATAACTGTTTTAAGAAAATTGATTCAGAAATATCTCCTCTTCAAATAGAGGTGTGTTTGTTAGAATATAAAGTGGCTATGATGAAATCTCAACTATTATTTAAAATGCTTCTTTAAGACAACTTCATCTGGAATGACAGTTTTACAAACATGGGTGTTTTTGGTAAAAAATAAAGGAGGATGTGTTAAATTAAGATTTGCCTTATGACAGTTGCGCCTGAAAAAACTGTTTTGTAGACAGGGGTGCATATGGTAAAAAATAAATGGCCCTAGAAAATTAAATGTTGTTATTTTAAAGAATTGTTTTAATACAGTTGTGTCCGAAACAACAACTTTCTAGATAGGGTTGTGTCTACTAAAACCAAAAAAACCGTGTTAATTAATAATAGTTATTTAATCAAATGTTTTAAGATACCTGCATCTAAAACAATTATTTACTAAACAGGTACGTCTTGAAAAAAAAAAAAAAAGAGGTTATGTTAAATTAACTACTACAATTTGTACAACTATTTTCAGACAGTTGCATATGAAACAACTATTTTCTAGATAGGAGTGTGTATGGTAAAAATAAAAGAGGTTATGTTAAATAAGCTACTATTATTTAAACAACTATTTTAAGATAGTTGCATTCAAAACATCTCTTTTGCAGACAGGTTTGCGTTTGTTAAAATATAAAAGTGACTATGTTAAATTAACAACTATTTCAATATAGTTGCATCAAAATGACTGCATCATAGATAGGGTTGCGTCTAGTCAAAAATATAAGATTATGTGTTAAATTTATAACTATTTTAAGACAATTGCTTACAAAAAAGCTGTTTTACAGACAAGTATGTGTTTGGTAAAAAATAAAATAGACCTTAGTAAATTAACAATTGTTATTTAAACCACTATTTTAAGACAGTTGCATCTAAAACAACTATTTTCTAGATAGAGGTGCATCAGGTAAAAAATAAAAGAGGTTGTGTTAAAGAAGCAACTGTTAATTAAATAATCTTTTTAAGGCAGCTGCATTTCAAACATCTCTTTTGCAAACGTGTATGCGCTTTTAAAATATAAAAGTGGCTGTATTAAATTAACAACTGTTTCAAGACAGTTTGCATTTGAAATGATTGTTTCACTGATAGGGGTGTGTCTGGTAAAAAATTAAAGAGCACATGTTTAATTAATAACTGTTATTTATGCCATTGTTTTATGGTAGTTTTGCCTTGGAAAAAATAAAAGAGGTTGTGTTAAATTAACTACTGCAATTTATACAATTTTTTTAAGACAATTGCATCTGAAATAACAGTTCTAGAACTAGGCGCATATAGTAAACAACGAAAGAAGATGTGTTAAATTGACAAATGCTTTTTAAAGAATTTCCTTTTGGCAGTTGCGTATGAAAAAATGTTTTACAAACAAGAGTCATCAGGTGTAAAATAAAAAAGGCTCTTATAAGTTAACAACTGTTATTTAAACAACAGTTGTGTCTAAAACTATAGTTCTCTAGATAGGTGCATTAGATAAAAACTAAAAGAGGTAGTGTAAAATAAGAATTGTTTCTTAAACAAATGTTTTAATAAAATTTCTTCATAAATATATATTCATCAGACAGGGATGTGTTTGTTAAAATATAAAAGTGGCTATGTTCAATTCTCAACTCTTATTTAAAAAATTGCTTTAAGGCAGTTGCATCTGAAATGATAGTTTTACAAACATGGGTGTTTTTGGTAATAAAAAATAAAGGATGATGTGTTAAATTAAGAAATTCTTTTTTAAGATTTGCCTTAAGATAGTTGCACCTGAAGAAACTTTTTTTGCAGACCAAGGTCATAAGGTTAAAAATAAAGAGGCCTTAGAAAATTAAAATTTTTTATTTAAACAACTATTTTAAGATAGTTGTGCCTGAAACAACTATTTTCTAGATAGGGTTACCTCTGCTAAAAACAAAAGAATTGTGTTAATTAACAATATTTATTTAATCAAATGTTTTAAGATACTTGCGTCTAAAACAATTCTTTTCTAGACAGGTGCATCTAAGAATAAAAAAAAGGATATTTTACATTAACTATTATAATTTATACAACTGTTTTAAGATAGTTGAGTCTGAAACAACTGTTTTAAGATAGTTGAGTCTGAAACAACTATTTTCTAGATAAGAGTGTGTATGGTAAAAATAAAAGAGGTTATGTAAAATAAGCTACTGTTAATTAATCAACTATTTTAAGATAGTTACATTTGAAACATCTCTTTTGCAGATAGGTTTTTGTTTGTTAAAATATAAAATTGGCTGTGTTAAATTAACAACTATTTCAAGATAGTTGCATCAGAAATGACTGCATCATAGATAGGGTTGCATCTGGTCAAAAATAAAATATTATGTTCTAAATTTATAACTCTTATTTAAGAAACAAATTTAACCTAGCTGCTTCTGAAGCAATTGTTTTAAGATAGTTGTGTCTGAAAAAAAATTTACTGACAAGAGTGTGTCTGGTAAAAAATAAAAGAGCTATGTTAATTAACAACTGATATTTAAACAACTTTTTTGAGACTACTATGTCTAAAACATCTATTTTTGAGATAGGTGCATCTGGAAAAAAATGAAAGAGGCTATCTTAAAATAATTACTGCAATTTATATAAATGTTTTAAGACAGTGGCATCTAAAACAACTATTTTGCAAATAGTGCATTTGGTAAAAACAAAAGACGATGTATTAAAATAACAATTCTCTAAAGATAGTTGCATCAGAAATAATTGTTTTGCAGATAGGGTTACGCCTGATGAACAAAAAAGGTTTGTTATTTAACAACTGTTTTAAATAGTTGCATCTAAAACAATTATTTTCTAGACAGTTATGTCTCGTAGAAAGTAAAAGGGGATGTGTTAAATTAACTACTGTAATTTGTATGACTATTTTAAGATTGTTGCATACAAAAAAGCTATTTTATAGACAGGTGTACGTTTAGTAAAAAATAAAATAGGCCCTAGTAAATTAACAATTTTTATTTAAACCACTATTTTAAGACAATTGAGTCTGAAACAACTATTGTCTAGACATGGGTGCATTGGGTAAAAAATAAAAAAGATTGTGTTAAATAAGCAACTATTATTTAAACAATCATTTTAGGATAGCTACATTTGAAACATCTCTTTTGCAAACATATTTGTATTTTTTAAAATATAAAAGTGGCTGTATTAAATTAACAACTATTTCAAGATAGTTGCATTTGAAATGACTATTTCACAGACATGGGTGTGTTTGGTAAAAAATAAAAGAGCATGTGTTTAATTAATAACTGTTATTTATGCAACTGTTTTATGGCAGTTGCACGTTGGAAAAAATAAAAGAGGCTTTGTTAAATTAACTACTATAATTTATAGAACTGTTTTAAGACAGTTGCATTTGAAACAATTGTTCTACAAATAGTTGCATCTGATATAATAGAAGAGGCTCTCTTAAAATAACAAATTTTATTTAAACAACTATTTTAAGATAATTGCGTCATAATCTCTTCATCAGATAGAGGTGTTTGTTAAAATATAAAAGTGGTTATGTTAAATTATCAACTGTTATTTAAGAAATTGCTTTAAGATAGTTGAGTCTAAAACGATTGTTTTGAAAACATGGGTGTGTCTGGTGAGAAATAAAAGTGGATGTGTTAAATCAACAACAACTTTTAAAGAATTTCCTTAAGATAGTTGCATATGAAAAAATTGTTTTGCAGACAGGGGTGTATATGGTAAAAAATAAAAGAGGCCTTAGTATATTAACAACTATTTTAAGACAGTTGTATATTAAATAACAATTTTCTAGATAGGGGTGTGTTGGGTAAAAAAGAAAAGAAGCTGTGTTAAGTAAGCAATTGATATATACACAACTGTTTTAAGGGAGTTGCATCTAAAACATCTCTTTTGCAAACAGGTGTACAATTGTTAAAATATAAAAATGGTTGTGTTAATCTAACAATAGTTTCAAAATAGTTCCATTTGAAATGACTGTTTCACAGACAGGGTTGCATCTGGTAAAAATTAAAAGAGCCTATGTTAAATTAACTACTATAATTTATACAACTATTTTAAGATAATTACATCTAAAACAACTGCTTTGTAGCTAGGTGCATATAGTAAATAACAAAAGAAGATATGTTAAATTGACAATTTCTTTTTAAAGAATTTCCTTCAGGCAGCTGCATATGAAAAAACTACTTTACAGACGGGGGTTGTCAGTTAAAAAATAAAAGAGGCTTTTATAAGTTAACAACTGTTATTTAAACAACAATTTTTTTTTGAAACCACAGTTCTGCAAACAGTTGCATCAAGTAAAAACAAAAGAGGTAGTGTTAAAATAAGAATTGTTTCTTAAACAAATGTTTTAAGAAAATTGCTTTAGAAATACTTCTTCTTCAGACAGGGTGTGTTTGTTAGAATATAAAAGCTGCTATGTTGAATTCTCAACTTTTATTTAAAAACTACTTTAAAACAGTTGCATCTGGCAAGATAGTTTTACAAACATGGGTGTTCTTGGTAAAACTATAGAGGAGGATGTGTTAAATTAATAAATTCTTTTTTAAGATTTGCCTTAAGACAGTTGCATCAGAAAAAAACTATTTTGCAGACAAGATTGCATATGGTAAAAAATAAAGAGTCACTAGAAAATTAACAATTGTTATTTAAAGAACCATTTTAAGACAGTTGTGTCTGAAATAACTATTTTCTAGGCAGGGATGCGTTTACTAAAAAACAAAACAACTATGTTAATTAACAAGAGCTATTTAATACAAAATTTTAAGATACTTGCATCTAAAACAATTTTTTTCTAGACAGGTGCGTCTTGGAAAAAAAGAGGCTATGTTAAATTAATCACTATAATTTATACAACTATTATAAGTATATGGCATCTGAAACAATGATTTTCTAGATTGGAGTGAGTAAAGTAAAAAAAAGAGGTTATGTTGAATAAGTTATCGTTATTTAAACAACTATTTTAAGATAGTTGCATTTGAAACATTTCTTTTGCAAATAGGTTTGCATTTGTTAAAACATAAAAGTAGTTGTGTTAAATTAACAATTATTTCAAGATAGTTGCATATGAAACGACTGCATCATAGATAAGGTTGCGTCTAGTCAAAAATAAAAGATTATGTATTGAATTTATAACTATTATTTAAGCAACAATTCTATCATAGCAGGTCTGAAGCAATTGTTTTAAGTAGCTGTGTTTGAAATAAATATTTTGCAGACAAGGTCTATTAGATAGCAATGTCTAAAACAACTATTTTTGAGATAGGTGTGTCTGAGAAAAAAATGAAAGAGGCTGTGTTAAATTAATTACTATAATTTATACAACTATTTTAAGACAATTGCATCTAAAACAACTGTTTTACATATAGGTGCGTCTGGGAAAAAAATGAAAGAGGTTGTGTTAAATTAATTACTATAATTTATACAACTGTTTTAAGACAATTGTGTCTAAAACAACTATTTTGCATATAAGTGTGTCTGATAAAAATAAAATAGGCTGCATTAAAATAACAGTGGTCTAAAGACAGTTAAACAACTATTTTGAATAGTTTCATCTAAAATAACTATTTTCCAGACAATTATGTCTGGTAGAAAGTAAAAGGGGTTGTTAACTATTGTAATTTGTAGGATTGTTCTAAGACAGTTGCTTACGAAAAAACGGTCTTATAAGCAGGTGTGCATTTGGTAAACAATAAAATAAGCCTTAGTAAATTAACAATTGTTATTTAAACAACTGTTTCAAGATAGTTGCATCTGAAACAATTTTCTTAACAGGGGTGCATCGGGTAAAAAATAAAAAAGGTTGTGTTAAATAAGCAACTATTAATTAAATAATCATTTTAAGACAACTGCCTCTGAAACATCTCTTTTGCAAACATGTGTGCATTTTTTAAAATATAAAAGTGGCTGTATTAAATTAATAACTATTTCTAGGTAGTTGCATTTCAAATTACTATTTCGCAAATAAGGGTGTGTCTAGTAAAAAAGAAGGGAGGATGTGTTTAATTAATAACTATTATTTATGCAACAGTTTTATGGCAGTTATACCTTGGAAAAAATAAAACAGGCTTTGTTAAATTAACTACTGTAGTTTATACAACTATTTTAAGATAATTGTGTCACTTTTCTACAAATACGTGCATCTAATAAAACAGAAAGGGCTGTGTTAAAATAACAAATTTTATTTAAATAACTATTTTAAGACTATTGCGTTGTAATCTCTTCTTCATATAGGGGTGTGTTTGTTAAAATATAAAAGTGGCTATGTTTAATTATCAACTGTTATTTAAAAAATTACTTTAAGATAGTTAAGTCTAAAATGATTGTTTTGAAATCCTAGGCGTGTCTGGTAAAAAATAAAAGAGGATGTGTTAAATTAACAACTGCTTTTAAAGAGTTTCCTTAAGGTAGTAGCGTACGAAAATATTGTTTTGCAGATAGGGTTGCATATCGAAAAAATAAAAGAGGCCTTAATAAATTAACAACTTTTTTAAAACAGTTATATTTGTAACAAGAACTTCCAAGATAGAGTTTCATTTGGAAAAAATAAAAGAGGCTGTGCTAAATAAGTAATTTACATATAAACAACTATTTTAAGGGAGTTGCGTCGGAAACATCTCTTTTGTAGACAAGTGTACAATTATTAAAATATAAAAGTGACTGTGTTATTCTAACAATAGCTCCAAGATAGTTCCATTTGAAACGATTGTTTCACAGAGAGGGTTGCATCTGGTAAAAATTAAAAGAGGATGTGTTAAATTAACTACTATAATTTATACAACTATTTTAAGACAATTGCATCTAAAACAACTATTTTGTAGCTCGGTCCTTATAGTAAATAACAAAAAAGATGTGATAAATTGACAATTGTTTTTTAAAGAATTTTCTTCAGGATATTGCATATGAAAAAATTATTTTATAGACAGGTTTACATTTGTTATAATATAAAAGTGGCTATGTTAAATTAACAATTATTTCAATATAGTTGCATCAAAACTACTACATTGTAGATAGGGTTGCGTTTGATCAAAAATAAAAGATTATGTGTTAAATTTATAACTATTATTTAAGCAACAATTTTAACATAGCTACATTTGAAGCAATTGTTTTAAGATAGTTGTATCTGAAACAAATATTTTGTTGACAAAGTTGCATCTAGTAAAAAATTAAAGAGATGTGTTAAATAACAATAGATATTTAAACAACTTTTTTGAGACAACAAGGTCTAAAACAACTATTTTTGAGATAGCACATATGGGAAAAAAATAAAAGAGGCTGTGTTAAATTAATTATTATAATTTATACAACTGTTTGAAGATAGTTGCTTCTAAAATAACTGTTTTGCATATAGGTGCGTTTGGTCAAGATAAAAGAGGTTGTATTAAAATAACAATTGTCTAAAGATAGTTGCATAAAAAATAATTGTTTTGCAGATAGGGCTATGCTTGGTGAAAAAAAGGTTGTGGTATTTAACAATAATTGTTTAAACAACTATTTTAAATAGTTGCATCTAAAACAACTATTTTCAAAACAATTATATCTAGTATAAAGAAAAAGGGGTTGTGTTAAATTAACTTCTGCAATTTGTATGACTATTTTAAGACAGTTGCGTCTGAAACAACTATTTTTTAGATAAGGGTGAATTGGGTAAAAAATAAAAGAGGATGTGTTAAATAAGCAACTATTAATTAAATAACCGTTTTGAGACAGTTTCATCTGAAACATCTCTTTTGCAAACAAGTGTGCATTTTTTAAAATATAAAAGTGGTTGTACTAAATTAACAACTATTTCAAGATAGTTGCATTTGAAACGACTATTTCATAGACAGGGTTGTGCCTAGTAAAAAATTAAAAGAGGACATGTTTAATTAATAACTATTATTTATGCAACTGTTTTATGGCAATTGCACCTTGGAAAAAATAAAAGAGGCTTTGTTAAATTAACTACTATAATTTAAACAACTGTTTTAAGACAGTTGCATATGAAACAACTGTTCTATAGATAGGTGCATCTGATAAAGTAGGAGAGTCTATGTTAAAATAATAACTTTTAGTTAAAGAACTATTTTAAGACAGTTGTGTCATAATCTCTTCTTCATATAAGGGTGTGTTTGTTAAAATATAAAAGTGGTTGTGTTAAATTATCAATTGTTATTTAAAAAACTGCTTTAAGATAGTTGAGTCTGAAATGATTGTTTTGAAAACCTGGGTGTGTCTGGTAAAAAATAAAAGAGCATGTATTAAATTAACAATAGCTTTTAAAGAATTTCCTCAAGGCATTTGCGTACGAAAGGATTGTTTTGCAGACAGGGTTGCATATGGTAAAAAATAAAAGTGGCCTTAGTAAATTAACAATTGTTTTAAGATAGTTGCACCTAAAACAACAATTTCCAAGATAGGGTCATGTCGGGGAAAAAATAGAAGGGGCTATGTTAAATAAGTAATTGATATATAAACGACTTTTTTAAGGGAGTTATGTCTGAAACATCTCTTTTACAAACAAGTGTACAATTGTTAAAATATAAAAGTGGCTATGTTAATCTAACAACTACTTCAAGATAGTTTTGTTTGAAATGGTTGTTTCGCAGAAAAGGTTGTGTCTAGTAAAAATTAAAAGAGGTAGTGTTAAATTAACTACCATAATTTAAACAAGTGTTTGAAGACAATTGCATATGAAACAACTGTTATGTAGTTATGTGCATGTAGTAAATAACAAAAGAAGATGTGTTAAATTGACAATTGCTTTCTAAAGAATTTCCCTCAGGCAGTTGCGTATGAAAAAACTATTTTACAGGCAAGGGTCGTCAAGTAAACAATAAAAGAGACTCTTATAAGTTAACAGTTGTTATTTAAACAATAGATGTATCTGAAACACAATTTTGCAGACAGGTGCATATGGTAAAAAATAAAAATGCCCTAGAAAATTAAAAACTATGACTTAAAGAACTGTTGTAAGACAGTTGTGTCTAAAACAATTATTTTCTAGAAAGGGTTGCATCTGCTAAAAGATAAAACAAATGTGATGATTAACAATACTTATTTAATCAAATGTTTTAAGATACTTGCATCTAAAACAATTATTGTCTAGACAGGTGCATCTTGGAAAAAAAAAAAAGAGGCTATGTTAAATTAGCTACTATAATTTATACAATTGTTTTAAGACATTTATGTCTGAAACAACTATTTTCTAAGCAAGAGTGTGTATGGTAAAAGTAAAAGAGGTTATGTTAAATAAGCTACTATTATTTAAACAACTATTTGAAGACAGTTGCATTCGAAACATTTCTTTTGCAAATTGGTTTGCGTATGTTAAAATATAAAAGTGGCTATGTTAAATTAACAACTATTTCGATATAGTTGCATCAAAACGATTGCATTATAGGTAGGGTTGTTTTTGGTCAAAAATAAAAGATTATGTGCTAAATTTATAACTATATTAAGACATCTGTTTTAAATTTTTGCAATTTGTACGACTATTTTAAAGCTTTTGCGTACGAAAAAACTATTTTACAGACAGGTGTGCATTTGGTAAAAAATCAAATAGGCCCTAGTAAATAAACAATTGTTACTTAAACCACTAATTTAAGATAGTTGCATCTAAAACAACTATTTTCTAGACAGGAGTGCATCAAGTAAAAAATAAAAGAGGTTGTGTTAAATAAGCAACTATTAATTAAATAATCGTTTTAAGATAGCTACATCTAAAACATCTCTTTTGCAAAAAGGTGTGAGTTTTTTAAAATAGAAAAGTGGTTCTACTAAATTAACAACTATTTCAAGATAATTGCATTTGAAATGATTGTTTCATAGATAGGGTTGTATCTGGTAAAAAATAAAAGAGGACATGTTTAATTAATAACTATTATTTATTCAACTATTTTAACTACTATAATAAAAAGACTTTGTTAAATTAACTATTGTAATTTATTCAACCGTTTTAAGATAGTTGCATATGAAACAACTGTTCTATAGATAGGTGCATCCGATGAAATAGAAGAGGCTATCTTAAAATAACAACTTTTATTTTAACAACTATTTTAAGACAGTTACGCCATAATCTCTTCTTCATATAGGGATGTGTTTGTTAAGATATAAAATTGGTTCTATTAAATTATCAACTGTTATTTAAAAAACTACTTTAAGATAGTTGAGTTTGAAATGGTTGTTTTGAAAACCTAAGTGTGTCTGGTAAAAAATAAAAGAGGTTGTGTTAAATTAACAACGGCTTTTAAAGAGTTTGCTTAAGGTAGTTGTGTACAAAAAGTTTGTTTTGCAGACAGGGTTGCATATGATAAAAAATAAAAGAGGCCTTAGTAAATTAACAATTGTTTTAAGATAGTTGAATCTGAAACAACAATTTCCTAGATAGAGTTGCATCGGGAAAAAATAAAAGAAGTTATGTTGAATAAGTAATTAATATATAAACAACTATTTTAAGGGTGTTGCGTCAGAAACATCTCTTTTGCATTAAGTGTACAATTGTTAAAATATAAAAGAGGCTGTGTTAATCTAACAATAGCTTCAAGATAGTTCCATTTGAAATGATTGTTTTGCAAACAGGGTTGCGTTTGGTAAAAGTTAAAAGATGCTGTGTTAAATTAACTACTGTAATTTATACAACTGTTTTAAGACAATTGCATTTGTAACAATTGTTCTATAGCTCGGTGCATATAATAAATAACAAAAAATGATGTGTTAAAATGACAATTACTTTTTAAAGAATTTCCTTCAAGCTGTTGTGTTTGAAAAACTGTTTTACAGACAGGGGTCATCTGGTAAAAAATAAAATAGGCTCTTATAAGTTAACAACTATTATTTAAATAGTAGTTGTGTCTGAAATCATAGTTTTGTAGATAGGTGCTTCAGGTAAAAACTAAAAGAGGTAGTGTTAAAATAATAATTGTTTCTTAAACAACTGTTTTAAGAAAATTGCTTCAAAAATATCTCTTCAGACAATGGTGTGTTTGTTAAAATATAAAAGTCGTTATAATGAATTCTCAAATGTTATTTAAAAAGTTTCTTTAAGACAGTTGCATATGAAATGATAGTTTTGGAAACATGTGTTAAATTAAGAAATGCTTTTTTAAGATTTTCCTTAAGACAGTTGCGCCTGAAAAACTGCTTTACAAACAGGGGTGAATATGGTAAAAATAAAGAGGCCCCAGAAAATAAAAAAATGTTATTTAAAGAACTATTTTAAGACAGTTGTATCTGAAACAACTATTTTCTAGATAGGGTTGCGTATGCTAAAAAACATACAACCATGTTAATTAACAATAGTTATTTATTCAAATGTTTCAATAAACTTTGCTCTAAAACAATTATATTCTAGACAAGTGCATCTTTGAAAAAAAAAAGGCTATGTTAGATTAACTACTATAATTTATACAACTATTTTAAGATAGTTACGTCTGAAAAAACTATTTTCTAGAAAGGAGTGTGTATGGTAAAAATAAAAGAGGTTATGTTAAATAAGCTACTATTATTTAAACAACTATTTTAATACAGCTTCATTTGAAACATCTATTTTGCATACAGGTTTGCATTTGTTAAAATATAAAAGTGGCTATGTGGTGTATTCATTAGAACTCTAAACCTCGACTACAAAGTCTAAATTTGAAAGCCTTCCAAGTGAGAAACACAACTAAAATATAAATCTCCTTGCAGTATAGTGGTAAGTATTTTTCATTTTTATGAGCAAGGGTCTTTTTCCCACAGAGGATTGGGTTTAGTTGATTAATCACTAAATAAATTAATAAATCGATGTTTGAAATGTAAATGAGGGTTTTTGTTAGAATATAGATACTTAGAAGTAAAGATGAAAGTAAACAAAGCAATAAGATGAAAGAACACAACAAACAATAAGAAAATTTGAATTAGGTGAGGTGTATGGTTGAGGATTCACCCTTCTCCATTGGATAATGGGAAATGATCATAGACAATCACTCATTATGATTATAAACATGACAATGTCTTCGACTCTCTATCCTGATTATAATCATGATAATATCTTCCACTCTCTACCCCAATCTTTCCTTAGTTATTCGGTAAATAGAAAAATGCTCCCTACTTACTCCCTATCCAATAAATAACTTAGAAAACGCTTCCTAGATTTAATCCAATGAAAGCATTAAGGTAAGAAAGATAGGTTAATCTAGGCAACAAGGTAAGAAAGATAGGTTAAATGCTTGGACTATTTAACCTATGTTATGCTCCTCATCATAGTTATAAAGGATTTGGATATCCCTAATCACTACAAATTGCTACTTGAGAATAAGAGAATCAAACTATTACATATTCAATCCTTTATTCTAGTATTAGATTATTACCTGGTTCATTTAGTTGGCCATCCAAACAAAACCAAGCAATAATCATAAATAAATTAAGTAGAAGAACATAAACAATCATTCATGAGAAGTTAAATAACTTTACCAATGAGTTTAATCACAAAATCATGTCCAGGGCATTGAGTTCACCCTCAACCAAGGGGATTCTTCCTCTTACTATTCTCCTCTCTTCTAAGCTTTCTCCCAAGTTCCTAAATGTTAGAATTGATGACATGAAGTGGGAGATGTGTTTTTAAAGTGAATTAGCACGCGTGGGCGCTGCGAGCCTTGTCTCCGGAGCGCTGCAATGCCCAGCCCTAAGTTTGGATTTGGGGGTACTAGCTACAGATGCCACGTAGCAGACTCAAGGGCCTGAAACTCTTTTTATTCAATTTTGAGTGCCGCGGCACCCAAGCATGGGCACCAATGCGGTGGAACTTCTAACTTTTACCCGAAAATTTAGCATTTTGAGCTCTTTTTCATATGGACTTGCTTCCACATTGCTCCAAAGCATGCCTACCTTGACTTACTTCCTCTCATAAATGTATTTCCACTTCAAAACACCTGCAAAACATAAAACAAAGCTAAGAACACAAGAAACTCAAGAACAAAGTAATTAAATGCAAGAGAATTCATCATAAAAATATAGCAAAATATACACTTATCACTGTGTTATAATAACAACTATTTCAAGATAGTTGCATCAGAAATGATAGCATCATAGATAGGGTTGTGTCTGGTCAAAAATAAAAGATTATGTGTTAAATTTATAACTATTATTTAAGCAACAATTTAACATAGCTGCATCTAAAGCAATTGCTTCAAGATAGCTATGTTTGAAACAAATATTTTGCAAACAAGGGTGTGCATGGTAAAAAATAAAAGAGCTATGTTAATTAACAACAAATATTTAAACAAAATTTTTGAGACAGCTATGTCTAAAACAACTATTTTTGAGATAGGTGCATCTGGGAAAAAAAATGAAAGAGGCTATGTTAAATGAATTACTATGATTTATACAGTTGTTTTAAGGCAGTTGCATCTAAAACAACTGCTCTACATATAGGTGCATCTAGTAAAAATAAAAGAGAATGTATTAAAATAAAAATTTTCTAAAGATAGTTGCGTCAGAAATAATTGTTTTTGCAGGTAGGGCTATGCTTGGTGAAAAAAAAGGATGAGTTATTTAACAATTGATTTAAAAAGTTTCATATGAAAAAACTATTTTCCAGATAATTATGTTTGATAGAAAGTAAAAAGGGTTATGTTAAATTAACTACTACAATTTGAATGACTATTTTAAGATAGTTGCATACAAAAAAACTATTTTACAAATAGGTTTGCATTTGGTAAAAAATAAAATAGGCCCTAGTAAATTAACAATTGTTATTTAAACAACTATTTTAAGACAGTTGCGTCTGAAACAACTATTTTTGGACTGGGGTGCATCGGGTAAAAAATAAAAGAGGTCATGTTAAATAAGAAACTATTAATTAAATAATCATTTTAAGACAGCTACAATTGAAACATCTCTTTTGCAAACAGGTGTGCATTTTTAAAAATATAAAAGTAGTTGTATTAAATTAACAACTGATTCAAGATAATTGCATTTGAAATGACTGTTTCGTAGATAGGGGTGCATCTAGTAAAAAATAAGAGAGGATGTGTTTAATTAATAACTGTTATTTATGCAACTGTTTTATGACAATCGCTTTTGAAACAACTGTTCTACAGATAGGTGCGTCTAATAAAATAAAAGAGGCTATGTTAAAATAAAAACTTTTATTTAAACAAATATTTTAAGATTATTGCGTCATAATCTCGTCTTTCTTTTCGATTGTCGCCTCTCTCTGGTGGTTCTTGCATCTCTGGTCACCGTAATCCCACTTCAACTCTTCACCACTCTTACTCCTCTGGTAAAAGAAGGAGGAGGAAAGGTTGCATCTATTGATTGCATCCAAGGAAAGGAAAGGAAAAGAAAGAGGGAAAGGGATGGGGATGGGGATGGCTCCTGGAAAGGGAAAAATAGATGGATTATCAAAAAGAAAAAATGATGGGTCTTGGAAAGAAGAAGGGGGAACTTGAGGGAGGAGTACTGGAAAGAGGAAAGGAAATTAGAATAGAAAGAGGAAAAAGGAGAGGAAAGGAGAGATGACACAAATCTCCATGAATTTATTAAAAATATATATCTAATATATTTAATTTTTTAATAAATTTGTTCTATAAATTATTTTAAATGATATTTGTTGTAATTCAAGTATATTAATATTTATTAGTTGATTATTTTTATTTTGATTGATTGATTTATTAATTCAACACAACCTCTTTTATTTTTTTCCAGAAGCAACTGTTTGAAAAAAGTTGTAAATTTAGCACATCCTTTTTAACTTTTTAGTTGACGCACCACTGTCGGTAAATCAATTGTTTCATTCGCAACTGTATTAAATTAGTTATTTAAATAACAATTCTTAATTTAACACAACCTCTTTACTTTTTTACTAGAAGTACTTGTGTCTGAAAAACAGTAGTTTCAAATGCAATTGTTTAAAAACAATTTTAAATTTTACGTAGCACCATTTATATTTCACCAGATGTACTTGTCGATGCAAAACAAATGTTTTTAATGCAACTATCTCAAAATAGTTATTTAAATAACATTTACTAATTTAACATAACCTCCTTTAGTTTCTCTCAAACGCACCTTTGTCTTCAAAACAGTTGTTTCAAACGCAGCTGTCTTAAAACATATGTTTTCAGAATATTTTCTAATTTAACACAGTCTCTTTTATTTCATACCAGATGCAGACAAAGCTGCAAACTAGTTACTTCAAATGCAACCATCTTAAGTAATTGTTTAACTGATAGTTGATAATTTAACATAGCATCTTTATTTTTTACCATATGAAATCGTGTCTACAAAACAGTTGTTTCAGAGGTAACTGTGTGAAAACAGTCTATAAATAACAATTGTTAGTTGAAAACAACCTCTTTTATTCTTTACCTGATGTAATTATGTCTTAAAAATAGTTGTTTCAGACCTAACATTCTCAAAACAATTGTAAATTTTATACAGCCTCTTCTATTTCTTACCAGGTCCACCTGTGTTTGAAAATAGTTCTTTCTTACACAACAAAACAGTTATTTAAATAACTATTCTTAACCTAACAGAGCCTTTTTTTATTTATTAGTAGATGCACCAGTCCACAAAACAGTTGTTTCAGACGCAATTATCTTGAAATAATTTTTTAAACAACAATTCCTAATTTAACACAACCTCTTTTACTTTATACCAGACGCAGACAAGAACTATGATGAAGGGTATAACATAGGTTAAATAGTCCAAGCATTTGAGATTGTTGCCTAGATTAACCTATCTTTCTTACCTTAATGCTTTCATTGGATTAAATCTAGGAAGCGTTTTCTAGGCGTTCATTGGATAGGGAGTAAGTAGGGAGCGTTCTTCTATTTTATCAAATATCTATGGAAAGATTGGGATAGTAGAGCTTGTTGTTATCTACGGTTAGTAATTAGAATAGAGAATTGAAAACATTGTAATGTTTATAATCATAATGAGTGATTGTCTATAATCATTTGCCATTGTCTAATGAAGAATAGTGAATCCTCAACCATACTCCTCACCTTATTCTAATTTCTTATTGTTTGTTGCATTCTTTAGGCTTATTGCCTCTATTTAATTTCATCTTTATTTCTAAGTATCTTTGTTCTCACAATAACCCCCATTTATATTTCAAGCATTGATTTAATAATTTTATTAGTAATTAATCAACTAAACCCAATCCTTTGCGAGAAAACGACCCTTGCTCTAAAAAATAAAAAAAATACTTACCACTATACTACGAGATTTATATTTATGTTGTGTTTCTAATTTGGAGGGCTTTCAAATTGAGGCTTTGTTGCTGAGGTTTGGAGGTCAACTTAGATATGCACCAAATTTTGGCGCCGTGTCACCGGGGATTGATCATTTGCTTTGTTATTGTCTTCAATTCTTTCATTCTTTATTTGTTTGTTTGGTCCTTTATTTTGTTCATCCAAGTGTATGTCCGAAGATGACCTTGATCTGTAACTCTAGAGAATCGGAGAGTATTGTACAAGTCATGAGTTCACAAGATATCTAATTTCGCATATGCACCACCCTATCGCAACTTCTGAACTAGATTATGAAGTTCATATTACTTCAGCTTTGCAATCAATTTTATTTGAACTGTCTGAGCAAATTGAATGGTGGGAAATAACAGGACTCTAAAACATCTAGGAGCCCCATTGTTAGATCAACAACCACTGTGTATACAATGTCTTGAACTTGAGGTGGCTTGTGAGCTCAAATAAGGACTAATCCACCACCTACCAAAATTTCATGGTTTGGTAAGAAATGACCTAAACAAGCACCTTAAGGAGTTTGAAGTAGTTTGTTCAGGGATGAAACCATAGGGTGTGTCACTTGAGCAAATCCAATTAAGAGCTTTCCCTTTCTCATTAGCAGACTCAGCTAAGGAATAACTCTACTATCTTCCATATGGAATGATAAATTCTTGGATTGAAATGAAGAGTTTGTTCCTTGAGAGGTATTTTCCTACATCAAAAGCTTCCTATATTAGGAAAGACATCTATGGAATAAGACATTTTAGTGAAGAATCACTCTATGAGTATTGAGAATGTTTTAAGAAGTTGTGCATGACATGCCCCAACTACCAGATAAGTGAACAAGTCTTGATCCAATATTTCTATGAAGGGCTAGCACTTCCAGATAGAAGTATGATAATTCTGCAAGTGGAGATGTGTGAGCAGATAAAACACCTGAGGCTGCAAGATATCTTATAGTAAACATTGCAGTTAATTCTAGGCAGTTCAGTACCAGAGATAGTATGCCTACCCAACAAGTCAATGGAGCTCAAACTTCTTTCAATGAGTAACAAATGAATCAACTTGCTTCATTGGTGAGTTGGATGACAGGAGGGAATACACAACAAGTGCATCAGTGTGGAATCTGTTACACACAAGGCCATCCAACAGATATGTGTCCCTCATTACAAGAAGGTAGCTTAGAACAAGTAAACGCCTTAGGAAATTTTCAAGGGTATTAGAGAAAATATGACCCTTATTCTAGCACCTACAATTCAGGGTGGAGAGATCACTTAAATTTCAGTTATAGGAGTAATCAGCCAGCTGCAACACAATCAAAGCCTCCAGGTTTTCAAGCAAAACCACAGCAACCGTACCAAGTGAGACCTCCAATGGCTTCCCAGACATCTAGAACATCAATAAAGGATCTTGTGAAAACCCTTGCTTCCAACACTATCCAGTTTCAATAGAACTCCATGCAGTTTCAGCAAGAAACAATGACAGGTATCTAGAACTTGGAAAGCCAAATGGGACAATTAGCAACATCATTAAGTCATTTAGAATCCCAAGGTTCAGGAAAGCTACCCTTCCAAACTGAGAGAAATCCAAGGGAAAATGCTAGTGCAGTAACTTTGAGAAGTGGTAGAGAGATTGAATGCCCAACTACCACACTACTATATGAGATAAAACCAAGAAAGAACACCCATGAACAATGAAAACACCCATATGCCTTTTCTACTTACCCAAGAATCATCATCCACGAAGATTGATCTAGAGCCATCACCCCCTACTCCATCATATGTGACAAAACCTCCATTTCCTAGTTGTTTTGCAAAGAACAAAAAGGAGGAACAGGAGAGGGAGATAAGAGAGACTTTTAGAAAAGTTAAGGTTAAGTTACCTCTTCTTGAAGCCATTAAGCAAGTACTCAGATATGTAAAATTCTTGAAGGAACAATGTACTTCCCAAAGAAAACTCCAAGGAAATGAGAAAATTAGTGTGGATGAGAATGTCCCAGCCATTCTTTAGAGAAAGTTTCCACCTAAGTGTGATGATCCGGGAACATTCACAATACTTTGCGCAATAAATCACACCAGGTTTGACCATGCTATGCTAGATTTAGGAGCTTCTATTAATGTCATGTCATTTTCTGTTATGAATCCCTAAATCTTAGCCCTTCACAAGAAACTGGTGTGATAATACAACTTGCTAATAGATTTAATGCTTATCCAAAAAGAGTGGTTGAGGATGTTTTAGTGCAGGTAAATGAAATGTTTTTCCCGGCAGACTTATGTGATAGACATAAAGGATAAGTCATCACCTAACCCTACGCCACTATTGTTGGGAAGACCATTTTTGATGACATCTAGGGCAAAGATTGATTCCCTGCTAAGACAATCACATTGAAGTTTGATGGCGAGGAAGTAAAATTTCCTATTTTTGAAGCAATGAAATATCCAGCTAACTGTAATTCTATTTTTGTAATAGATGTTATAAATTCTTTGTCTCAACAGGTTTTGAATTCACATGGCTTAGAAGATTTGGAAGTAGCCATGATCAACCATCTGGATGAAGATGACTTTGAAGAGACCACCAAGTAATTAGTTGTGGGTGATTAAGTTTATGAATCAGTGGTAGCATTACAAGCTTTGCCAAAAATTTCAAGAACTTTTGATCCTCTTTCATTGGATTACCTATGACAAATGAAAAACTTCTTCCTTCAACTGTGCAAGCACCTAAATTAGAATTAAAGTCATTACTAGATCACCTAAAGTACATGTTCTTAGGTGAAGAGGACACCTTACCGGTAATAATAGCAAAAGGCCTCACAAAGCTTCAAGAGGACAAATTGGTACGGGTGCTAAGAGCTCACAAGACGGTCATTGGTTAGACCATTGTCAATATCAAGGGAATCAGACCATCAACATGTATGCAGTGTATACTGATGGAGGATGAAGCCAAGCCAAGTTGAGAGGCACAACAGTGCTTGAACACTCTAATGGTGGAGGGTATGAAAAAAGAGATACTAAAGCTCCTAAATGTTGGGATTATATACCGAATATCTGATAGTAAGTAGGTGAGCCTGGTACAAGTAGTATCAAAGAAATTGGGCATCACTGTTGTGGTAAATGAGGACAATGAGCTTGTCCCCACCCGTGTGTAAACTGATTGGCGTGTTTACATTGA
Source organism: Ceratonia siliqua (assembly GCA_034509205.1). Classification (NCBI taxonomy): domain Eukaryota; kingdom Viridiplantae; phylum Streptophyta; class Magnoliopsida; order Fabales; family Fabaceae; genus Ceratonia; species Ceratonia siliqua. The sequence goes on along the minus strand of JASKGM010007124.1, from coordinate 3,294 downwards.
TTATACAAAACTTAACTTAAAAACACGTAAAAACCACTTCCCTCTCCCTTTTATGGATCAAATACTTGAGAGATTAGCTGGTCATTCTAACTATTATTTTCTTGATGGTTATTCAGGGTATAACCAGATCATTATAGCTCTAAGAGAACAGGAGAAGAATACTTTCACATGCCTTTTTGGCACATTTGCATACAGGCACATGCCATTTGGCCTTTGTAATGCTCCTACTACTTTTTAGTGGTGCATGGTGAGTATCTTCTATGATTATGTTGAGAATATCATTGAGGTCTTTATGGATGATTTCAGTGTTTATGGAGATTCATTTGATATATGCCTTAACAATTTGTCACTTGTACTTAAACACTACATAGAGACTAACTTAGTGCTAAATTGGGATAAACACCATTCCATGGTTAATCAAGCAATAGTCTTAGGACATGTAATATTTGCTAAAGGGATTGAGGTTGATAAAGCTAAGATTGACCTTGTTCACTCTTTACCCTTCCCCATTACTGTGCGAGAAATGCGTGCTTTTCTTGGTCATGCAGGGTTTTATTGTAGGTTTATTAAAGACTTCTCCCATATTGTATTGCCCTTATTCAAATTGTTGTAGAAATAAGTGACATTTCTATTTGATGATAAGTGCAAATTTGCTTTTGCCACATTGAAGGAAAGTCTAACTTTAGCTCATGTAATCCAACCACTAGATTGGAATCTACCATTTGAGATCACGTGTGATGCCAACAACTATGCCATAGGAGCTGTTTTAGGCTAAAGGTTTGGGAGAGGACCTCACGCAATATATTATGCTTCCCGCACTATGAATAATGCCCAACTGAACTATTTAACAACTAAGAAAGAACTCCTTGTTGTCATTTTTTGCCTTAGAAAAATTTAAATCATATATGTTAGGCACTAAAGTGACTAATTTTTTTAATCATGCAGCATTGTTTACTAACCAAGAAAGACGCTAAGCCGACGTTAATTAGATGGGTACTCCTCCTACAAGAATTTAACTTAGAAATCAAAGACAAAAATAGGAGTGAGAACCTAGTAGCGAATCACCTAAGCTAGCTTGTCTAGGACAAAGAAGCAATACCATTGCAGGAACAATTTCCTAATTAGCAGCTACTTTCAGTAAGTATGGTCACTCTGCGGTACGCTGATATAGTTAACTATCTTGCTACCAAGTCTATACTACAGGATTTGACCCATGCACAAAGAGAGAAGGTAAAGAGTGATGCTAGGCACTACTTGTGGGATGACCCATATCTTTGGAAGTATTGCTCCGATCAAGTGGTAAGAATATGTGTTCCTGAATCTGAATTTCATTTTGTCCTAACTTTTTGCCACTCATATGCTTGTGGAGGATACTTTGGAGCTAAAAGGACATCTTTTAAGGTGTTAGACTGTGGTTTTTCTAGCCTTCCTTATTCAAGGACTCTTATACCTTCTGCAAGGCTTGTGATAAATGCCAAAGGACAGGTAACATAGGGCCTAGAAATCAAATGCCTTAGAACCGCATTTTAATTGTTGAAATCTTTTATGTGTGGGGTACTGATTTCATGGGATCCTTCACTCTTTCTTTTGGAAATCTATATATAGTCCTTATAGTAGATTATGTCTCTAAATGGGTGGAAGCTAAAGACACCAAAACTGATGCTGCTAAAGCTGTTGTGAATTTTGTTAAGTCCTAAATTTTCTTTAGGTGTCACAACGTGACGGCTGGTGAGAAGCCATCATTTCATGACTTTGGGTGCGTAAGGGAAAACGCAGAGAAAATAGGAGTCGCCACCAATTAATTAGAAGGATAATTGGGATCCTTAAAAAATGAAGGAAAACGGGCCCTTGGAACCAGAGGAAGGGTTCGAGAGTCTAATTACGTGTGGGGAAGGTGTTAGGCACCCCACAACGTCCATCCCTAAGGATGATTACCCTAAATTGTCTGTGCTTAACAATTTTACTGTATTATAATTACCCCATTTATTAATAAAATAATGAACAAAGATGGAAAAATAAATAACTAGACCTGCCTTACCAAGTAAGTGCCTACGTACCCCGAAAGGGGTCAAGGTCAACGTAATTCCAATGTTCGTTAAATTGATTAATTAATTAAAAAGGCATTAGGTCATTTAGGAAAAATTAAATTTTCACTTAAAGCCTAGACAACGGATTAAAACTTTGGACAGAATATATCTCTACTAAAAGCCTGTAAAAACTGAGACTTTGGGAAAATAAAATTTCACTAAAAGTCTATGGAAACCAGGAATTGGGGAGAAATGATCTCCACTGAATGCCTGTGAGAGTTGAGACTTTGGGGAAATCTGATTCCATTGAAAGCCCAAAAAAACTGAACTTCGGAGAAGATAAACTTCTACTAAAAGTTCATCAAACGTTGAGTCTATAGAATTTATAAAAATAATAGGGTGATAAGGATATTTGAAAGAAATAGGGATCAAAATGTAACTTTTAAAAAATTTGGGGACCAAATTGTAATTCTTGAGAGTGTCGAGGTCAAAATTTTTTGAAAGTATGAGAACCCAAATCGAATTTATGAAAATATAAGGCAAAGAGACCTTTTTTCTTTTTGTAAAAAAAATTAAGCTTCTTATCAATAGTAGTGAATTTTGCTTAAATTATATGGATGAAAACTTTAGATTTGGGCCATTGAGCCATTTTAAAAATACTACGCCTTTGGAGCCTTACTTTGTGAAAATAATTCCATTGGACCCTTGAAACCTTTAAAATTAACTTCAGTCGGTCTTTGGAGCCTCTTTTTGAAAAATATTTTGTCTTTGAAACCCTACAAGTTAACTTTAATGGTGAAAGATAGATTACATGACCGAGATTCCATAATACCCTTCATATTTTGAAAATTAAATCCTTGGAATTGATGGTTTGGGCCCTTGGAACCTTACCTAAACGAATTTGGGTTTTTTTTTTTGTCATGGGTATGTCATGTGGACCATATGAGCCCATTTTTTAAGTTTAGAGAAAATGGCTTTGGGCTTTGGACCCAAAGAAACAAATTTTATTATTTGATCATTATTATTTTCTTTTATTATTATATATACATTTAGAAGGGAAGGTGAACCCTCTTATCAAGCCATGACCATAATAACATAATAAATGTAGTGGCAATGAATCATACGACAGACAACAAATATCACAAACCCAATAACCTATAAAACTCTTTTTACATAACAGTATTATGAACCCCAAGCAATGATAAAGGACATGTTTCCATCCAAGAGAAAAAAACTTTGCTAGAGAAGTATACATTACATCCAAGTG